>JAURVB010012377.1:0-16319 GCA_033002965.1 Piper betle
TATCATGAAAAATGGCGGGTCGTTATAGCGGTGCGGCTGGTGTCTCCGTCATTTGGGATCGATAGAGGAGGTAAAGGCGGAGCTGGTGGTGGTGTCGACTGGCCGATTTTGGCCAGTGGCTTGTTGGAAAATGGTCTGCAAGATGTGGTATTGCCGTCGAGGCGGCAAGGTCACTGACAGCAATAACGCCAACAGTGGTGGTCGTGGGTGGTCTCAAAATGTAGACCAGGAGAAGGAAATGCTATCGGGGTGGTCGGATCAGATGGAGGTAACTCATGGGCACTGGGAAATGGCCAAAACAAAGGCACTGGCGGTTGAGGTGGGCTCCAAAAACTCCCTCACCAGTTGTGACTACAGTGGCGCCGGTGGTCGTGAGATGTACGACTAGAAATCCGGCCGTTAGGCGGTCATGAGGGTGCCGGTCTAGTGGCCGGGGCCGAGGCGGAGACTTGTCAGTGGTGAGCCATGGCAGCACTAAAGGGTGTGAAGCACTAAAATGAGGGAAATCTCTTGAGTTCAAATAGAGAATGCCAAGTTTGAAAATTTGAAAATTAGTCTGGCTTGAGCTCGCTCAAACCAACTCGATACTGACTTGAACAGGGAAAAACTATAATTGGGTAAAACCCTAACCAGAAAATAGGGCTTTACAACCTCTCCCTCCTTTAAAATTTCTATCCTCAGAATTTATTACATCAACTGCAATCGAAAGACTAACGGAAGAAGTCAGCTCGATGTCAATTTAGTAGCTCTCCCTAGAAAGCTAGCTTCACGGGCCCCAACGGACCAATATGATGCTAGAACTCTGAACAATGACGAAGCTTGCTAGCTCATGACTACACGTGGTCAAATCATTTGGTGTAACATATAATACATGCTGGAATATTCTAATTGGACAAGCTCCTAAGGCGACTACAAACTACAGGGTCATAAATGTAATGACCTTGGTGGGAAAAAGTATATTGGTGCGAGGAATCTGGCCTAACACCTACCCATGTCTCCCTGATCCTCATCAATGCGATATGTCAACTACGTGTACCCACAGGGCACTCTACTTAAGGTCATATGGCTATACGAGGTGCAGCGAGTCCTGCTAGCATATGATGAACTCTAGTACTAAGTAAAGGCATATGCTAATGAGTTCTATGGTTTATTGTCGTCAGTCTAGGTCAAACACTCGAGTGTCTCTGGAAAAGGAACCGAACTACTCACCAAGTCCTAGCTAACACGGTCCCGAGTCAAATATTTCACTCTATTCCATAATGGAACAAGGATAGCTGCTATAACTCTCATAACTATCTATACAACTAATAACTGTTGCTGAAGAGGACTCTCTATTGTGAAACAAAGGCGAGGACACCCGTACATGGATAACGTGTCTCAAGGAGTATGAAAACATACTCTGCATGGACCTGTGTGTTCTGCATCTGGTCTATGGCATGTGCGCTGGTCAATGTTTGCTCATCTGAACCGTCTGGAAAATATGTAGTAGGACCGATATATCTAGAAGGGTAAGTGTAAAATATTCGTGTGAAGGCTCAACATTGTCTGACATCTATGGTCACATGGAAAGAGATTGGATCTCTCGCAAAATCTGGTCACCCTGCTCGAGGGCTTCAACTAGTATGTGTCACATCCTCACATGGTCTGATATTAGGTCTGCTGGAAGACTACACTAATATGAGAAACTCTTACTAGGTATGTATATTACTCTATCTGTCGTGGTGTGAGTATCTCCTTATGAATCATAAGGGTAATGGAAAAACTTTGTATCGCATATTAGGTGGCTCAAAAATATAGGTAAATCCATGGAAATGTCTCCAAGATCATCATGATTGGACTCTGCCATAGGTGGCAGCCTATAGAACAACCAATCAAAGATGAGTCTAAGAGACGAATCCTAAGTGGCTCTAGTTCAATCAACTAACAATAGGGGTTTAGACGACCCAAAGAACAACTCTCTCTCTCTTTGAGTCTATGGGGACTTATAGTAAGGTTTGACATGTGCCTAATCCTTTCTTTAGTGGCATGTGACCTACCGTCCCGTACCGAGTTTTAGCATTAATCTTCACTCACATGACTACTACGAATGTGGTAGACTCTCAGGCAAAACTATAAGTCAAGATGAACATACACTAATGTCCCTAACATGCAACTACATGAATGACATGGCAACCAATTCATACTAAAAATAATAATCATAAAAATGGATAAAATCGATAAAGTTGATAAAATATATAATTATTTTATCACACATTGATATTCACACAAAATTCTAATATGCTGCATAATTCATTCTAAATCTTAGATCTTGACCCATTTGTGCATTCTAATTACTTTTACATTATATGAATTCAATTGTCATACCTTACATCACATCATTCTTTATATAATGATAACATAAACAAAACATTAACATTCTATCGTTTGACATGCATGTGTGCAAGAGATGTCACTGCTCCTCCATCCTGGCTGGTTCATCCTACTCCTGATCATCACCTACATATATTATAAAAACATGTCAGTAACGAGTGTTATTGGTCCAAAAATATAACTATATCAAACTGGCTATGAGAGCAAACTCTCATATGAAAGAAAACATCATGAAATCTCTAAAGGATCTACTGAATTGAAATCATCTTTAACTTATGTACTGCTATTGATGCCTTGGCATATTCTCATTTCAATTTCTAGTCCCTTAGGACTACTATTATATCCTCAGCCCTTTTTTCTTATTTATATACCCACTCGCATAACACTGTAACGACCTGCCATTTTTCACGATATTGTGGGCCTAGCTGGCCAGGTGTTACTCACAATTAAGTAAATATGACTAACATTTTTTATTTAACAAAAACATATATAAAGATCCCACAATCTTGGACCGTTTCCCAGCAGCCACACTTATTTCTCAATTAAATAAAAAAAGGAGTCCTCATATTTATTTTGCTCCATACTCTGGATGTCAATCTCCTAATCTCGTATTTGCATACCTGCGGAGGCAATTCCGCGTTAGTGATTACAACACTAAGTAGTATAATAGATAAAACAAGACAAGTACATTCCACTATTTCCTTATGTTTATTTTAATATGCGGTGGAGCGATTCCGCTATACTCCAAAACAATGCGGAGGAGGTATCCGCTGTGATCCGCACACCCCGGCCGTAGCCTTTTTTGTGGGGAGGCTACCACTACCGTCTCCAGTGCCAGTGCCTCGCACACCCCGGCCGTAGCCTTTTTGTGGGGTAGCTATCACTGCACTCGGGTGATTGCTATGCCCGTTTGTGGGGAAGCTCTCACTACCAATTCTAGTGCCAGTGCCTCGCACACCCTGGCCGTAGCCTTTTTATGGGGAGGCTATCACTGCACTCCAGTGCCAATGCCTTGCACACCCCGGCCGTAGCCTTTTTGTGGGGCGGCTATCACTGCACTCAGGTGATTGCTATGCCCCGTTTGTGGGGAAGCTCTCACTACCAATTCTAGTGCCAGTGCCTCACACACCCCGGCCGTAGCCTTTTTATGGGGCGGCTATCATTGCACTCCAGTGCCAGTGCCTCACACACCCCGGCCGTAGCCTTTTTATGGGGCGGCTATCACTGCACTCCAGTGCGATGGAGGAATCGCTGTGCCTCACTCACCCCGGCCGTAGCCTTTTTATGGGGTGGCTATCACTACTCCAAAACAATGTCGATGCATTACAAAATTCACGTACATAACACGACCCAGTGTCGGACTGAGTCAATTCATTGACCCCGGTAGCACTCGGTGCATGGTAGTCGAATCTGGGCTCAGGCCGACCTAGGCTACCAACAAGGAAAGTATGATGTTGTATCTATTATACGTACCTGATTTGTGATTACGTCTGACTATGACCCGTGAACCCTAATACAGTAATGGGGAGGTCGCCTGGGACGGAGATGAGGGATGAAATACTCCCTCCTCCTGCATATATATACACATCAACCATTCCCTCCATTAAATTCTCATACCCCATCATCCATTGGTATTTACTAGGTTCAACGACCCCTTCCTTAAATTCTCACACCCCATCATCCATTGGTATTTCCTCGGTTCAACGACCCCTTCTCCTTTTATAAAGAATAAATGACGGCTAGGGTTTGTGGAAGCACCCTTTCACCATAATTCCTTTAACCGCGTAATTGGGTAATTAACACGGTTCACTTAACCTTTTCACTCAACCTCTTAAATGGTATGGTTCACTTTACTAGTTTAAACGGTTAAATGGTATGGTTTACTTAACCGGGTAATTAATACTTAACCGAGTTAGCGGTAAATACTTTAACCACTTGACTGGATAACTAATGATTCAATCCGGGTAGCGCGTCGAATAATTTAAACAAATATCATGGATACTATATGTATCGATCCACCATGTATGATATATATATATATATTTCTGGGTCTTTACAAACACGGTTGTCAGTATTCCCAACTTAGGCTGACACATGCAGCTTGCATAACATGGTTGTCGGTATTTCCAACTTCTACTGACACATGCCCGCTGGTGTAGTATGGTCGTCGGTATTTTTGGCTTCGACTGGCACATATCTGCTCGCATTACATGGTTGTCGCTAGTTCCAGTTTTGACTGGCATGTGCTTGCTAATGTAGTACGGTTATTGAAAAACATGAAAACTACATATATATATATAGGTCGGTTAGGGATATATAAAATAGGCATGAAGTCAACTTGAGGGTTATTAATCAAAAAAATTGATCAATTAAATGACTTGGGTTAAGTGGGATCAAATAAAATGCCACTTACCTCGTCTTACAATTTGTGAAAATTAAATCACGATAGAATAGAACAATAAATTAGGGGCGAGTCCTAAACGAACTTGGTAGAAGCTCTAAGCATGTCTTAGCGCCTAAACGGTGAGCTCCTACTCCGTACCTAATCGTCAATCATGTGCTGATGGCGACGAGGTTGTGGCCGGCTTGAGTGAGGATCGTGGGGGAAAAGAGAAGGAAGTTGGGTGAGAAGGATGAATGGTGATAGTGTTAGAAGTGTGGAGTATATAGATGGGGTGAGAAAAACAAATGGTCAGTTGAGAAAAACAAATGGTCAAGTGAGAAAAATAATGATCAAACTGACCAATTCAGATTTATAAAAACCTGATTTGAATCATGGGTTTTACACGCTCCCTCACTAAACCCATCATCTATGCTAAAATTCTAATACGAGTCGAACTCTTCTCGTTGGTTGAGGTCACACTGATGTTTGATCATATGCATGATCTGTATACCCTGGCTATGATCCATACATCTGCTTTCATACAGACTAAACAATCTAACCACTATGACCATCCCATTTGGAGGTCATATTGCCTTGTTCACTAATTCTATCCATATGCATCCATACAAGACTGTCACTTACACTATCTTGTATTACACATTTGACCTAAAGATGTTAGGTAAAGGCAATGGTATGCATGATAACTAGTGAAGTCAATCATGTGCCATCACATCCAAATAATTCCACTGCATCTTTCCCTTGTCTGGTTGATATTATCGTAGCTATATCTTGTCCTCAATTTCTAATCCAACTCTGCTATGAAATTATGATATGTGGTCTCTATGTAATGCTAGGAACATCCTCAAGTAGTTGCCCTCATGTAGGGTGAGGTAACTACTTGGCCCTTACATCCACGATAACTGCTCCACTCGGTCGACAATAGTGCAATATACGGACAGTGGCTGTGCATCAAGGACGGTAGTAGTGCGCATTCAGTCGATGGTAGTGCATCACAATCGGTGGATGGGGCACTCGGTCGGTAGTAGTGCAATATACGGATGGTGGTTGTGCATCATGGACGACAGTAGTGTGCATTCGGTCAGTGGTAGAGCATCACAATCGGTGGTTGGGTAACTCGGGCGGTGGCTGTGCTACTTGTATGGTGGTTGTGCTATGCAGGTGCTGAACTTGATCCTGATCATGTATTTGATGAACCCAATATTGTCTCTGGCATGTTCATCTCCATGTGTTTGTCTTATCAGAGGTAGTTGCTATCAACTCGACTTAGGCTATCTAACCATGTGTGTCTAGAGGTCTAGTCATAGTGGTGACACGTACGATGGTAATCCAATGTTGAGCCTACACTTATCGCCTGCAATCTGGGGTGACTGCTTCTATAACCACTATCTGGTTCACAATAGCCATCATTGATCTAGCCCTGGCAGATTGAGTGATAGCCAGTCAATCGTCTAAATCTGCAGTCAAAGATATTCTCGTTCATTCTCAATATGTTCATCCCTCAATATGGTGAAGAATAAACAATAATACTGTTTGGGTAGACGTACACTAGTGGAAGAGGGGGATGTGGTGAAGTGTCCTTGGGACTAAAGATCTACCTCACTACTCATCCCCATCCACTGCCATCTTTTGGAAGTGATCCATCTCAAGTCATCACTCCAAACTCCCATTTGTGCTCCAAGTACTTCAGTGGCTCCACTGTCATAGCCACATCCTTCATCCACAGGGATTTGTATGAAGGTCCAAGTTTTCCAAAGTAGACCTCGGACCATGCCTAATAGATCTGTTTAAGGCACTCGATGGTACATGCTCACATGTCACGTAACTACGTGAGTATCTCCACACTCCAACCTTCCTACTAGTGTCAACTCCTATGATACTATTGCACAATGTGGACCATGTCTGAAGGAATGACTGATATAGTGACATGTGAAAGACGAGCAATTGCTGCAGTGTGGTTGCCAAAATTTTAGGCACTCCCGGTCACCATCCAACACAACCTCAGCTAATTGACCATGTGGACATTCTTACGTCGCCCAAATCTTTGACACAATAAAAGTAAAGGCATATTTCTGAGCTTATCATGACATTCTAGTGAGATCTATGCTGGCGTCTACTAAAATCATGATCTCATATCCATCTCGTAATTTCTATTACTGTAACATGCATTGCTCATGTCTGACTGAGCAAAAATCTGAAATACTAAGAAAATACGAAAGGAAATACCCTGATTTGGCTAAGGATAGCTCCTCACACTTGGCTCAAGAACTAATGGAACATTCCCAATCTCAATGTGATTTGAACATTCCCAATCTCAATGTCTCATTTTTCCTTAATGGAACTTTTGTCTGTAAGAGAAGATGGTTGTTCAGTCCTTAATACAAGGTCAAGATTCATGCAATTGTAAATGATTATCCCATTTTGTTTCCAATCTTTAAAATTATCTTTAAGCATAGGAACTAAATTAATGTTGGCAAAAATCATATAAATAGATTGATTGACTAAATCCACAGAACAAAATAACATGCCTAAAATAAGATTAATACCTAGCACAACATTAATATTTAGTCTTTGGAGAGAAATATTAATTTGTAAGTAGTAGTATCAGCACAATAATAAAATATGGATAATAAATATTTTGAAATAATAAACCTTCATTTGGGCTGATTTATTATACACGTTGAAACTTGATAATTATCCTATATTTATTATTACAAAATAATCTTAATACAATAATCAAATATGGATAATAAATCTTGTCAAATAATAAACCTTCCTTTAGGACGATTTATTATTTACATGGAAGCTAGATAATTATCCCATATTTATTATCACAAATTAATTTTTAATGCAGTAATCAATATTGACAATAAAACTTGTCAAATAATAAACCTTCCTTTGGGCCAATTTATTATCTACATAGAACCTTAATAATTTCCCATATCTATTACCACAAATTAATATATAATTCTGTTAAATAATAACCTTCCTTTGGGCCGATTAATATTCACATAAGTTAAATATCCACAATAGCCTTAATATTAAAAAATAATTAATTTTCACAAAGAGGTACTTTGACCGTATATTGAAGGCCTTAATAAATTTTAAAATATTAATCATAACTAAACCATAATTCCAAAACCGAACTATAATTCCAAAACTAAAAAGGTTATAAAAGTATCTTTTTTGGAAATTTCAGAAATAATAACTTTCTGTAACTTTATTTTCCTCATTTGATAGTTTACTAAAAGAGGACCTTAATTTTCAAATAAATATCCCAAAGACAATAACTAGAGCTGAATATTGGGAAACACCCAATGATTTGAACATCTTATCTTTTCTGAATCTGAATCCTTAAATCTGAATGTGATACAGAAGTGGATAGTTCCAATCCATAATTAAAACAAATTCTCAATGATCTAAAATGAAATTGGTTATGATGCCACTTGTTAGAAATTTGATAACTTAAACTTAGACAAAACTGGTTAACTTAGACAAGATCGATAACGGTCTTTATTCCAAATCATCAAGTAAATAAAACTAGATAGTGAAAGCGTACTTGAATCTATAAATAAATAGAAACTTTAGTACCTTAAGTTTTAATCTTCTAAATTCAATACTACTTTTTAAAACTAAAGTTACTCGGCAATGGGATACCAGAATGAAAACAATATATTAATTCAGGACCATAACCTCCCTATTTATACTCTGAGTTTTATAATTTCAATTCAACTCATCACAAAAGAGAAATTATGAAAATGATATCTACACATTGAATTCTACACTTTTTATTTATAGTATTCACATTAAATTCGACACCTTATTTATAGCTAATGACTCCTTAACTTAAATATATCAATTTTTAATTAGGCCAACCTTATATAATAATATATTATAGAATTCCAAATTCATTTATATATTATGTTTAACATCTAACATCTCCGCCTAGTCAAGTGCCAGTCAGACATGTGCCACCTGCCCAACAAGCCTTTTGCCCGCATCGAATTCCCCCGCCCCCCATAACGTTCGCTCGACTTCGACCCTTTGACCGGATATTGGAACCCTTACCAGCCTTACCCAGGCATACCTCCACCAACGTCAACAGGAACACCCTCAACTGGTTCATCTACAAATACTACAACTCTAAACCTTGCACCGACACCAGACCTTCCTTCTGATGACCGATTCAAGAAGATAGAAGATACCATTGCTCTCCTAGCCAAGAAGAAGGATTTAGAAGAGTCGAATGTCATGATGAGACTCTGCCCTCTTGCAAAAGAAGTCCACAATGAGGTATTGAGGGAGAAGTACAAGGGGTAGCCGTCTAAGTTGGTGCCAATGGTAGCCCATGGGATTACATAACCGTCTCTGAGGTTGAGTGTGGTTCTATTACTTCAAATGACAACCTGAAGCTACAGCAGTTCCCTTCATCTCTCATAGGCCATGCCCTGGGATGGTTCAATAACCAGCTGCCTAGCTCCATTTCAACCTTGGAAGATATGATAGAGAAGTTTACCGCCCACTCACAATCCAGGGAAGTGCCTGTGAAGTTAGAGCATTTGAAGCTTTGTAGGAGGGAAAAGGATGAATCCGTTATCAACTACTTCAAGTGCTTCCAAACTCTGTCCTCTTAGTTGAAGGAGACACAAGACATGGAGACAACTAAAATTTGTTCTATGAATGCAGGTTCTGCCTCCTGGTTCCTTCGTAGGTCCCCGAGCAACAACTTTGAAGAGTCAATGAGAAGGTGTTGGTGTATGAAGAGTTGTAGCGCAATACCGCTGTTGTCAAAAGCTAAAGGGCCTCGGTCAATGCAGTTGACTACATTCGAAAAGAAAGTCGCAAGATGCAAGAGGACCAGGACAAGGGGACTCGCAGGACACCAACAGTTGTCAATGGCGTAACTTGGAGGCTACACATTCGACATCAATAACACAAACGATGATCGTGATATAAACAATAATCATTGAGATTCTTTTCTAATAGGCATAATGCACAATAGGATTTTAGTGAAGAACATTCAATTCCCGACTCTTATTGCCAAAGAAACTAAAATAAAATAATGGTATACTTAAATCTACAACGGAATTGGATCATAAATGTTAAATACTACTTCACATGCTGCTTTGATTTTCATTCCAATCACTAGGAAAGAAATCAATTTTCTAATATCTAAATCCTACAAAGTCCTCACCGTAAAAACTGTAGGGGTGTATATAAAATCTCTCAGCTGTATAAGGTATTATTTTTATATAAATAATATAAAGCACCATCCCCTAAAAGAATTATAACAACTTAAAGTTTATCCTTTATCTGAATAAAAGGAAAATATGGATTTAGGATTCTCCCCATGTTGGGCGTATAAAAAAAATAAGTCCAAGAAGTTGTCGAATTCAATGACTCTTAATCGAACTTACAAATTAAATATTCATCCGTACAATTGAAATTTATCTTAAAGAGATTATGCTAACTCCCTCAAAAATAAACAGGGTGAGTGAGTGTTGGAAAACCATATCAGCTAAAGTCAGGGCAAGACTTGCATCAATATTAGCAATTACCAGATCAATCCGGCCCCTTTATTTTAATGATTCTTTCAATGTTCATCAACTTCTATTAACAAATCAAATATCTATTGTTAAAAAAATTACCGCATGGAATACTGAAGGGTACTTGAAGCAGCTGCTGAATTGATGCTGACGTCCTCCCGCTGCAAACTACAGTTGCAAGAATTGAAATCGGACGTTGAATCGGCCTTAAGGAAGTCATTGAATTTGACCGATTAATTAAAAATCTAAAAAAAATCGGTTCACTTGAATCGATTAATGGATCCTGCAGATTCCTCCCTCGGGTCCCTCGCATCATTTTATAACATGTCATTAAACTATTATTTGTTGTATTTTATTATATTATATTTATTTTATATTTTATGATTTATTTATTATTATTATATCGGGTTAGGAGCGAGTTAATTTTTATTACCTAAACTAACCCCCCCCCCCCTCATTCTTCTCCACCTGACTGACCCAAGCCTCCCTTCTCCCGACACCACTACCTACCCCCTCCGGTGACCAGCCATGCCACCGCCGTCGAGCCACCTCCGACCCCCCTCACTACCTTCACTGCCACTTCTCTGACCTTTTACCCCACTTTTCTCCCAATCCCTCTCCCTTATTCGCCCCCACCCGAGCCCATTTGCCTTCACTGATTGCCGCCGCCTCACCGTAGTGGCTGACCCACCACCGATCATACCATGCCATCCCCTACCCAAGCCTATCATTTTCTCCACTTCTTCCTCACCGATCACTCCCATCCAAGCCCTAGCCAGCTCTGCTGGTGGTGAGCCTGGCTGCATTCACCGATCACCTCCATCCCACCCCGTGCCCTGTTCCCCTCCCTACAACCGCACCCCTCCATTTACCACTTTTAGAAAGACAACTTAGGCTTATTAATTTAAAATTTAGACCAGGTCGTTATACCTAATAAGCACCATTTATAGAGATCACAACTAATATTCAATTAAAAATATTGAAAATTTACTCTCATTTTTCTCAAACTAAAAGTGTTATTGATATTCAATTGTCTACCTAATTACATCGTTCAATTTGATGGGGAAAATTATCAAATTGCTTTCAACGTGACATCGAACAAACTATTTCACTAAATATGGTAAATTTCATTCACCAAATTATTGGTCTGGGTATATATATATATATATGTTCCTAATTTGTTGGCTACGGCATGGATCAAACCATAATCTTTTTGTCAAAATAGTATGATGCAAGATCATCTTAAAAGTATGGTACATCTTATCAATCAAATGTGGTTGAAATCAATCACTAATAGAATATTGCCCATCAGCAACCAGAGTTTTGTGACTGTAAATGCGGTAGCCAATTAGTGACCACATTGTCTCCATATTGAAACGGGTAAATTTTATGATCGCTTTACAACTGTAAATGAGGTTGCATAATATATCTATTGTTTAGTAACCATTTAGAGACTAATTTAATGACCAAAACATTGGAACCATAATTTATGGTGGCTAATTATGGCCGCCAAATGTGTGCAAACGCTACTTGTAGTTGCATATTTGTTTCTAAGTTGAATATCGAAGCTTAATAATTTGAAAATCAAATTGTGACCTTAGTGGTTGCAAATACAGTTGCAAGCTGTCTATTACAGTAAAACTAAAGAGACACTTTGCAAACGCATTTGCAAGGTGCCCTCCCAGCCCCAATCACAAATTCATTGAAAATGAATTTGTGACCTAGGTTGCTGTTGCAAATGAATTGGAAATTTTATAACTTAAAATATGACCGCATTAGCCGTTGCAAATTCAGTCACAAAATGTCTATTACAGTCAAACTAAGGGGCACCTCTCCGACACCCCCAACCCACCCCCCCCACCCCCGCACCCACTGCGCTAACCCTGAGAGTTGACGCCACTTGCCACTGCCTATCACCAATAGACTTTGTTCATTGTCATACGCCACGGTTCACACATATTCTACTTATAATTTTCTAGTTTTTAATTTTCTTATTCTTTTTGATATGTATGTTAATTATGATTGAAATTATTGATTATTGTTATTTGTTAATTGTTGTTGAATATTTATTGTTTATTTTTAGGACAGAATTTTAAAATTAGGATTTATTTGTGATTATGATTCTTATTTGTGATATATTTTTAAATTAGGGTGGTTGGAATTATTTTAAAACCAATTAACTTGATTGTTTTTGAAATTTTATGATAACTATTTTTGAATGTTTGTTGTTTATTGTTCTTCATATATAAGATTTAAAATAATGTTGATGATAGTATTATTAGCTTCATTTAATTTTATTTTTAAACTCTTTAGTAAAAATTAGTATTTAAAATTGATTATTATTTTCTGCTGATTAAAAATTGATGTGTAAAGCAATAGTTGAATATATATACTATGCACCCTGCTTAAACTTGAGATTTGAATTTTCATAATTTTATATTATAATTTATTGTATAAAATAAAGTATTAAAATTAGTGCTCTTCTGTATTTGATTAGTTTAGGCTACAGTCGAATTCTGTGATTCTATAAGATCAAATACATTACTTAGTGTTTTTACTCAGATTTAGTTGTGTTAAGTATTATGATTTCATAATTAACTTTTAATTTGTCATAAATTTATTTCACATTTAGGTAAAACAATAATTTTGAAGTGTTACATGTAAAACCCGCGACTCGAGTCAGGGTTTTATAGTCGTTAGCCGGTTGGTTTGACCGTGGTTCAAGTCGGTTCGGCTTTCAGAACACGTGTGCGGAGTCGGCCGACCGTGTGCACATGCTATAAGGGTTCATATATACCCAAGTATAGATTATAGCATCAAATATGCATCAGCAGACTGAGTTATCAGTAGATATTAGAGTATACAGATGATGATTTTAATTTTTTATTTTTATTTTTCTTATTTTTCATGTTGTGACCGTAGAATTAGTTTAGGCTGAATAACGCATTAGGACGTGTTAGATGGTATTCGGGTGGGTTATTAGTTATACGGCATGCCATTTAGATGTTGTGGTGTTTTATTTGATTTTATGGGATTTTCTCCAATTTTTCTGAATTTTTCTGGGATTTATTCTGAGTTAGTTATCTTTCTTGACTCGAGCCGGTGTCGAGTCAAGTCTTATTTACAACTTTGCAACCACCCTATACTTCTCATCTCCCTCCCCCAAACCCGACATCTTCACCGCCGCCGCCCTTGAGATTTTGCCAACGCCGCTGACGCCACCCACCGCCAATCGACACACCCAGCCCGGCCATGCCGTCGCCTTGCCACAACCATGCTCGGCCACCGTCCAGCCGTCATGAAGCCGGAAATTGCCACGATTTCACGGCCGCTCCGGACACGATTCCACCGCCGTCTGTGCCAGACTGCTGCCGCCTTGACGTCGAAGCCCTTCCCTCGACTTCTCCTACCTTTCCCCCTTACCTAGCGCCGCCGTCGAGGCCGGTCGTGGGTCTGATCGGAGCGACCGACCACCCTGACTGCACTCAACCCCGCCGTCGGTCGCCATCGCTGCTGTGGCTACCCTCGTTGTCACCGCCATTGGGTCAAGCTCACCGAGACGGTGCTAACCCCTACCTCCGATTCCCCGCCGGAGCAGTCGCCAGAAACCACCGGATGTGCCGGAAAATCGCCGACGCACCTTCACCGCCTTTGTCCGTCGGCACTGATTTCAGCGCCGATCGCTAGGTGGTTCTTCCTTCTTTGTTTAGAATTATTACATACATGTTGTGGTCATAGTAGCATATTAGAATTAATTTTATTAACTTCATGATTTTAGTTTAATTAATTGTGAATTATGATAAACATGTGATGTTTAGCGTAGATTGTGTTGTTCGATGTAAATACTCACTAATGAGATTGTTAGTAAACCAATGAATAGTTAATTAATTGCTTCTTAACTAGTTAATTTAAAGAATTGCATGATTTAGGTTTTGTATGCTAGTATGAAGTTAAACAGATTAAATTGATTAAACCACTGTCACCTAATAAGAATAGGTATGCTTTGAAATTGGAATTAAAAGTGCTAGGTAATAAGTAACGTATGAAATCATAAAATTATTAACTTGCTTGATAATTAAAGATTTAGTGTGATTGTTGAGATGATTGTCATGTTTGATTAAATTCGTGTATGAATGTGGATATATTAGTTATATAGGCATGCATCATATATGTATGAGCGTTAGTAATTAGTTATGTTAATGTAGGTTTGTTGCAGGAGCTCACTGTCTAGGCACGAGACTGCGCTTGGAGCTTTTGACAGGTCCGTTAGGACACGCTTCTCATGTTTTATCGCTCTACTCTATCGGTGATTTGATTTATTAATCGTAGGACGTGTCAGGTGGATGATTTATCGGACCCCACCTAACACGTGCCATCTGGTTGGTTGTTTTCGGAATTAATAACCCTCGAGGAGGAGATCCTTCGAGCTTGTTTTCGAAAATAAGATCCACCTCAAGTTGCCTTCGGGCCTATTATAATAAATCCCGACCCAACCCTATAAATAGTTTTATCGAGTTTTCAGTGAGACAAAAGAAGATGAGTTGACTTGCACGTGCCATGAGCTGATGCCTTGCCAATCATAGCGGGCTCTGGATTAGTGCCAGCAGACTGTTCCATTCCCGAGGGATCCTAACAACTCCGCATTTGAGTTCCTCACACCCGGAGACCGTGGAGGTTTACGGGTACTGTTTAGTACAGGGCATGCTCAGACTTGTGGTTCAAAGGGTACTAAAGGCAACTGCCTGAGAGTGCTCGGCCATCGTGCTCAAGGCCAGGAGTAATATGGAGGTTCAGAGAGGGCTTAGGATAAAGTTTTACGTGAAGTACTGAAAAAGAAGTGTCGTGAGTGGCAAGTACCAGATAGATCAGGATGTTGTTGAGTCAGCTGCTCAACGGCTCCTTTGTAGTTGCCCTTTTGAGAGTTCTTGAGGAAGATATATGATTATTTGCTTTCCATGAGAGTTTGCTCTCATGTTCCAGTTTATATTAGTTATTTCCGAACCAGTGATATCCGTTGCTGACATTTTTCTACTATATTTAGGTGAGGATGATGATTGGTGTATGCCGGCCTCGACGAAGGATTAGCGCTGCATTGCACACACATACCTGGTGCCGCGCCGACTTTTGTGTAAGATGTGATGTGATTGGCTGTTGTAGCAGAATTACATATTGGTGTATATATGCATGTGTTTGTGAGGCTTGTATGCCTTGTTTTAGAAATGCTTGGAAAGGTTTTGGGAAAGTTCTAATGATGTGCTATGCTGAAATGAAAAGGAACCTAATGAGCTAAGAATGAGATTGCAGGTGGGCTAGACCCAATTACAACATGTGTGGATGATTGAATTCTCTAGCGATATAAATTATTGTTTTATATATATATACTAGATTGTGCTGTATTTTAACAGGTCGTCCCCTTACTATTTTAATTATTTTGGTGTGCGACTATCATCATAGCACTCACGTAGTATCCTACTAGGGTTTTGCATCTCATTTATATATTGTTTACGCATTAGCGGCGTGCTCTATCTTGAGACGTCGAGAGGGTTATGTCGAAGCCGTTTAGGTTTTGTGCCAGCCAACTTAATCGGTTTACGAGTAGTTCGATCCTTGGTAACAGTTCCAGTCCTGGTTGAGAGTAATGCGGATTGGGGTGTTATAAGATTTGTATCAGAGCCAACTCTTGACCGATTAAGATGGAAGATACCATTACAGGTCATGTATGTGCAAAGCTACTATGAGTCAAGCCGGCAGGTATGTTTTCTTGAATTACTTGTTTCAGTTTACAGATTTCTCACCACGTAGTTGAATGACAGTGTGCACAGGTTTGATTAGTGATTGTCAGACACCATGGTTAGAGCAACTCGCAGGACTCAGACCAGGGATCCATCTCCTTCTCCTCCCAGGCATACTAGTCCTAGTCGTGCACCCAGTGAGACAGCATCTAGTAGGCCGAGAGATCAACCACCGTCAGGAGAAGCCAATGTGCATGCGTCGACTAGCCA
>JAURVB010012378.1:0-80549 GCA_033002965.1 Piper betle
GAAAACTAATTTCCTCCAGGCCGAACTCACACTTCTCTTTCTTCACAAGAGTTGATGTTCCCTTAGGCGAGTCCATAACCTCTGTGGGATGATCCACGGTGCTCCCTCCATGGACTCACCTATAGACAACTGTGTGGATCCCGGTGCACAACCACAAACTTGTCGAGACAATCATCGACACAGTCATCATTCATCAGGTTGCAGAAATGGCTGAGCGCATTGCAGTCCCATCGCAAATGACATCCTGAGGAATTCAAAAGACCCATACCTTGTGACCATAGTTATTTTTGACACATCCTCCGGCACAATCCGGACTTGCCAGTATCCCTCGACCCTCAGGTCCAGCTTAGTGAAGACCCGCGCTCCACTCAACCTGTCAAACAGATCAGCAATTAAAGGAACTGGGTACTTGTTCTTGATGGTCACCTTATTCAGTCCCCGGTAGTCGACAGCATAGTCTCATCAACCCGTCGTGCTTCTCCGGAATAGAACTGGCGCCCCATACGGTGCAGTTGATGGCTGACTTTTCCTCGAACCCAGCAGCTCCCCCAGCTGGATTTTGAGTTCTGTGAGTTCTTTAGGCGACATCCTACATGGCGCCTTCGCTGGTGCTCTTGCCCCTGGCTCCAGCTCGATCCGGTGTTCGATCGTTCTCTTGGGAGGTAACCCGTCTGGCAATTCAGTTGGCATCACATCGGAATAGCCTTCCAACAGTTCCAACAGTTCGTCCGGCACCACCACCACGTGATCCGGTTGGACCTCTCTCATCACAGCAAGATAAGTCGAGGCTCCCCGCTTGCACCCCCGAGCCACTTGCATTGCCGACAAGTGCTCGCCACTAAAAGTGCGGTCCTCGACCCCAGAAGGCCTCCCACTGCCACGAACAAAGCTTGCACCCGCCGTGCTCATGATCAGTATACCTCCCAGGTGTGGAAAAACTCCCACTCCAGCAGTACTCATAAACGCATTGCCGAGGATCAAACCAAAGTCATCCATCTCGATGACCATGAGATCCACTCGGCCCTCGAATTCTCCCAGGTTCAGTCTGACACTTCTAGCAATGCCATCCACCTGCTTCGCCTGTGAGTTCACTGCCTTAATCTTACTTGTGTTGGTCCCGGTTTTCAGCCCCAGCTCCGTAGCCATCCCCTTGGAGACAAAACTATGGGTTGCCCCAGTGTCTATCAAGGCTGAAACCTTCCTCCCATTCACTACACACGGAACAAACATCAAATCAGCTCCCCTGAAGCTACACTTCCAGCTCTCAATGCCCCGAGTATCTGAAGGGTAGATGCTCGAGCAGAAGGACCCGCATCCTCCTGGTCATGGTTTGCTTCGGCCACCAAGGCACTGAGCTTGCCCTTGGTCGGACACTCTCGAGCCAGATGCGGACCATTGCACAGAAAACACCCGGACTTCTTCAGATCAGCTACCTTCCTGTCCTGAGTCCCTGCACTGAAGTTCTGAAACTTCTTCTTCGGTCTCCTGGATGGCTTCCTCGATGCCACCCCGCTGATTGCCCTGACCACCCTGGAGTTTCTTAGCCGGACCCACGTCTGTGTTGCTTGGCCCTGGCCTAATATCCACCAGTGCGTCGGCTGCCACCAAAGCTGCAGGTAAATCCTGTATCTTCTGCCTCTTTAGTTCT
Source organism: Piper betle (assembly GCA_033002965.1). NCBI lineage: Eukaryota > Viridiplantae > Streptophyta > Magnoliopsida > Piperales > Piperaceae > Piper > Piper betle. The sequence goes on from JAURVB010012378.1 coordinate 1,649, forward strand.
ATCTGCGCCCAAGTCTGCAAACCATTGATAAAGTTGAATAACTTATCATCCTCCGACATATTCTTGATGTCGAGGAGACAAGAGCTGAAGTCTTTGACGTAATCCCTAACTGTTCCTGTCTGTCTCAACCGTTGCAATCGAGACCTCGCCACCCATGTAGTGTTGGTTGGAGAGAATTGCTCCCGAAGCTCCTTTTTCAGGAACTCCCAAGTCTCAATCCGGTGTCGACCAGCTGCTTCATCCTCTTCGGCGCGACATCTGTACCATAACTTGGCATCACCGGTCATAAACATACTGGCCATCGAAACCTGGCTATCTTCGGGAACCTTCGCAGCAGTGAAGTATTCCTGCATGTCCCAGATGAAGTTTTCCAGGTCCTTGGCTGACCTGGTCCCCTCGAACTTCTTTGGCTCGGGCACCTTGAGCCTTCCTGGAACGGCTTCTTCTGCCACACGATCAGCAATTCCCTGCTGAGGCCGCGCTACCCACACTTGTTTGAGCAAAGCCACATCTGCGTGCATTTCCTCAACCGCAGCCCGGAGATCTCCCATCTCCGCCGTCTCACCTCGCACCTGGCTGGACTCGGCCCAAGTGGTAAACCGAGTGTTCAAGTCCCACAACCCTTCTGCCAGAGACTGCAATTTGTCGAAGACGGTGTGTCCATCTCCATCACTGGTAGGCCCTCCTACCAGCACTTCCAGCCGTGCGACCTCTCTCTGAGAGCATCAGTGGATCGAGTATCCATCTCACCGGTAAATGTGGAGAACCCTCCCCCGAAGGTTATAGTGCAACTTCTTCACAGGATGCTTCGTCGACCAGTTTTCACCGAAACTAAGCTCTGATACCTCTGTCACGGGCCGCTCTCTATGGGACAAAATTTTTCGCCCCAACAGCAAACCGCGCGGCGTGTTTCGCTCCCGAAACACCAGCCTCCCTTCAAAGTACGCAACAGAAACCCCACTACACGTGTAGCGGGACGATCTCTACAAGAGACCCGAAGCCACTCCCCTGAGTTCCTGCAATTCACGATGCACGCCGAACACGAATACCAGCACCCAAATCGCCCAGTGCACGATATCGTTCGGTACCGATAGACAATTCTCAAAACATCCACAATAGCAAACCAAGTAAGTAGTATGAAGCGACTCTGATCGATCACCCAATATCGATCCTTGACACCAATCCCCTGATCGGTATCGCAGCAAGTTCCCGGAATCAAAGAACGCCGCTAGTACCCAAAATCAGACGCCAACACCACAATTACGGAACCCCTGTTCCAACCTTGAATTAAACACAAAACAAGGATACAGCAATCACCCCTATGATCGCTTACACCATGGACATGCAAACCCCACGGTGTTCAACTCTTCCCCTGAAGAGTAGCGAGAACTAGAGCACCCACACTCACATTCGTCCTCACAAATCACAACCCCGAGCAGCCACCCACGACCTACTCGTTTACATGCAAAACCCTCAACCAAGTAATGCAAACTAGGTTATGAGAAGAACCACGTCGTACCTCCAATCACAGCACCACGACCAGCAACCCTATGCCGTCGAACTCGTGAAGAATCAACTCCCGGAATTGATCTGCAGCACTCCACGACTTTGCTTGATGAGGTTTCTTTCTTCTCCACAAGAAAGACCACGACGCTCCACCAAGACCCCTCTCGGCAATTCTTCCTTCTTTTTTCTTCTCACGTTGGCTCCCTCCTTATAAAGGAGTCTCCACGTTGTTGCAAATCAGTTTCAAGATAAGCTGTAATCTGAGCATAATCTTTTCCCAACAGATTATCTCCAAGATCTTCCACGAACCTGGACTCCCTTGACGTCTCAATTCGATCCAGCCCTGGGCGTGCTTATCTCCAATTCAGTTGCAATCTTATCTCCAAGATTCCGATCAAGATCATCCTCATCTCTATCGGCAAACAAAGTCCAGCGCTGGTAGTTAGTTACAACCACCACACGTCCAACCCCCTGGCTCGACCCAAGTCTTCGGCTCGACCAAAACCAGCAAACCTCGTGCACGTCCCAGACGCACCACCGATAACCCCTGCTACCGATAAACCTCTAGTACCGATCAACTCCATCCATCGATCATGCTGGTGCAGCCAGACCCCTCGCTACCGATCACGGCTCGATCACGCTCGTGTCTGCTCGCTAGCCAAGTCTCGGTCACGTAGCGTGATACCGCAACTTGCTATCGCTATCTGCTCGCTACTCGAGTCGCACCGCAACCTCGCTCCGTCTCGGTCATGGCTCGATCATAAACCCCGCTAGCGCCCAATGCTCGAGCACGCTGCACCGATGTCCCGGCAGCGCTCGATCACGCTCGCTCACGCCAACTCCTCGCTAGCACACAATGCTCGCGCACGCTGCACCGATGTCTCGGCAGCGCTCGATCACGCTCGCTCCTTGCTCGCGCACGCTAGTGATCGCACCCCAGCATCGAACCAGCGCACTCCCGGCACTCCCGTGATCCGCACGTAGCGATCAACCTCGAGTCCTCATGCTCGGTTCTCGGCACCAATGCTCGATCATGATCCGACGCCCAAGTGCTCGGTCACCAGCACTTGTCTCGATCATCTTGAGGTTTATTTGGTCTCCGACCTGACTCATGCTCGGCACTTCGTTACCTGCAACTATAACACCGTGTTAGCCTCAACCAGTTGTTTCACTACTCGAATAGCCTCGTGCTACTCGTGTCGGACCCGGCATGCATGGGAACAACTGCCCAATCCCGCGCACCCGGCACGTCCTCGGACTAAGGCTGTAACAATAGCCATGGTATTACAGACTCACAGGACTCAGAATAGAGCACCATCACCTTCACCCCCAGGCATGCCAGCCCAAGCCATGCCCACATTAAAATGGCAACTAGCAAATCGAGAGCTCCACCACCGTCAGGAAACCCTAGTGTACCAGGCTCAGTCAACTGTCGTAGTGAAAGTTGACGTAGTGACCACCGCCATAGAGTGAGTAGCCGTTAGACAGAAAGGGATAGACCTATTGCCCGGTTAGCAGAGGTTCAGATATAGATACAACAGAATTAGGAGGAGTTTAGGAGAGAGCTTTGATAGATGGCCCTTTCCATAGCTAGGACAGAGAAGAGGCCAACTGTGGATGACGAGGCTCAAGGGCCCCGCTGCCTATTCCTCAACCGTTGCATTAGGGAACAAGTCCTATAACAACTCCTTTGATTGCCTTGTTCCAAACCGGGATGGGTACAAATAGACGTGGACCACCTAGAGCAAGTAGTGGATGGACAACATGTGGTGATGGCGCTACAGGATTTGGTAGTGTCCCAATAGGGATAGTGCCGATGATTCATCAGCTTGAACTCGGAGAACGATCTGACAGATCAGTAGATGCAAGGAATCTCAGACTATGGTACTATGAACGGTTTGTGAAGAATGAAAGATACCCATTCCTAGGAAAGCTAGATGCAGAGGAAGCTTTCCTATGGATCTCCTCTACAATTGGAGTATTTGGCAATATGGCATGCCCCATGGAGCTCCGTGTATGGATCATCATGGAAGCATTTCAAGATGAAGCAAGGATAAGGTGGGATTTAGTCATGAACTCCACCTTTGCACGCAAACAGCCATAGAATGTCACATGGGATGGGTTCAAGGCAGAGTTTGATGGGAAGTACTTTCCTCTAGATGTTATGAAGAGGAAAGAAAGGAAATTTTAGATGCTTAAGCAAGGACAAATGATGGTGGTACAGTATGAAACTCGATTTAGAGTGCTGGAAAGATTTGCCACAGATCTAGTACCAACTAAACTGAGAAGAATTGAACATTTCTATAAAGGGTTTAATATAAGATTTGCGTAGCCTCTTTGAACAAAGTGTTTGCTACCTTTGGAGATGTAATGTGAGTAGTAGGAGAGGCTAAGTGAGTCTTGGCTACTGACCCAGCTAAGATTACGATCAAAATTACCAGCACCCTTGGCCATATCAACCTGATCAGGGAACACAATAGAAGTGCCGGATAGATGCTCCACTTGCTAGAGGGATGGACAAGCCTAGGATGGTAGGCTCCATGTCAGAACTGTGGATGTCTTCATGTGGGAATATGTAGAGCTGGTGCCGATGTATACTTCAGTTTTGGTCAACTAGGACATTGAGCAGTAGCATGTTTGGGAATATGCAAATATGGTACCGATGCATGTTTCAATTGTGGTCAACCGAGACATCAGGCAACAGCATGTCCGACTGCACCACGCCAACAACCAGCGCATCCAGCACCACCATAGCCACTATCACTTCCAGCTCCCCTGCCACAACAACAACAAAAAGGCCAACAAGGCCAAGGTCAGGGACAATGAGGCGGTGGTCAGCAGTCATAGAGATAGTAGCTACAGAGGGGATAGAATCAGAGAGGAATGATGGCTACAGGACCAGCTAGACAACAAAGGGGTAGATAGCAGGCACCACCAGCAGTACTTGCTACCCCGGCACAACAGTAGTAGTAGCCTGTTACAATGTACACAGCCATAGTCGCAGAAGCATTACAAGATATGATCGTCGTGACAGGTACGGTTCTCGTTGACTCTATACCTGCACGAGTTTGATTTGATTTTGTCTGCACACATTCTTTTATATCACACACACACATAGATAAGATTGGAGGTCAGATAGAGGATTTAGGATATTCATTACTAGTGTCCACTCCCACTGGTAGAGTTATAACTACGGCTGAGTGTGTGCGCAGTGTCTCTGTTGAGATTCAACAATGACAATTAGTATCAAATTTGATAGTGTTGAGGATGATGGAGTTCGATGTGATCTTTGAAATGGATTGGATGTCCAGACGAGGCGTTTTGATAGATTACCGAAGGAAGAGGGTGACTTTTCATCATGGAAGGCACTGCTCTTTCTTCCAAGGTCAGAGCAAAGAAAGTGGACGAGGTTGGATCTCCCATCAGAGTGCAATTAGACAATTGGACAGAGGTTGTGAGTTAGTTATGGCAACCTTAGAACTGACCGAGTCGAATGGCCCAGAGGATAGATCTAATATTGAGCAGATCCCAGTGGTCACGGAATTCATAGACATTTTTTCCAGATGATGTCACTGGTTTGCAGCTAGAGAAAGAAGTGAAATTTGCTATTGACTTGATGCTAGGAGCAACACCCATCTTTAAAGCACCGTACAACATGGTGAACTCAAGGAGCAGCTGCAGACACCGTTAGAAAGGAGTACCATCAAGATAACTCTCACATCATCAACTTCTAGGAGATAGAGCTTCACCTTGACTTGATGTATAAAGATGATGTTGTGAAGATTGTTGATCGTGTGATGAAGATTCTAAGACGAAAGGAAATTCCCTTGGTACGATTGCAGTGGACTCAATGAGGAGTTGAAGAGTCTACATGGGAACGTGAAGAGAAAGATCAAGAGGAGATGTCTAGTGTTGTTTGAGCAACCAGCTACTTGGCAAGGTATTCTAGCTCAAGATTTCAGCTTCTATAGATAGTGCATGTTAGTCAAACCTCCTTGATTTAAAATTTCAAGGACAAAATTTTTATAAAGAGGGAAGGTTGTAAAACTCATAACTCGAGTCAAGGTTTTATATTCGTGAATCAATCGGTTCAGCTGTCAGCCCAAGTCAAGTTAATTTCATAACATGTGTGTCAAGCTGAGGTCAGTCATGTGCTCTGAGCCATGATGGTGAAGTGTACCCGAGTATATAATGATAATGTTAGTAACATAATTAAGAAAATAAGTTATCAGAATATATGATAGTATGCCAATTTTATTTTATTTTATTTCATGCATTAGACTGTAGAAATTAGAATTAGGCTATTTACTGTATTAGGATGTTCTAGATAGGATTTTTGGTTGGGTTGGTAGGTCTAGAACATGTTAATTTATTTTATTGAGCATATTTTAGTTTATAGTATTTTATCAAATTTATTTTATATTTATTTACAATTTATTTACAAAAATGTCCCCGGACTTGTTTCTTCTGCTTCCCCAACCTTCTTCTCCAAAAGCTGCCCGACCCATCACTCCCTGAGCCTCGCCGGCGACCACCCTCACCACCTCCAGCCACCACCACCACAGCGACCTCCCCTCGCCTTCACCGCCACCTAACCCCCACCTCCTTTCCTCCCTCCTCTCCCTTCCATTTCTCTCTGTTTACCCTCACTGCCACCCACTACTGCTACCTTGCAGGGATCACTGCCAACCACCAACACCAACAACAAGATCAGGCGACCCTCCCTAGCCCTTCATTCCTCCTTCCAGACCCTTCCCCGGACTGTGCGGTGACATGCAATGCGACAACGAGTGAGTCGAGGTCACTACTTGCATGCATTGTAGCCGGCAACTAGAGCCACTGCTGGCTAGTCGCACACCACTGTCGGCCACACTATCCGCCCCCTAGCCGACCTGACCTCCCCTAGCCCTCCTCCCCTTTTTGTAGCTGACATCACCCTCTTAGCCATTCCTTCCCTAGACTGCCACAACCCACAGTTGCCACTAGCGACTGGCCATCGCTGTCGGCCAGTGGCTCTCTGGCCACATCAAGCTACTCCCCCATTGCTGACTTCACTCGTGGGATGGCAATCATGGCTGTTGTCTTCCTCCTCATGGCAACATAAGCCGTCACCACCATCGCCGCATGATAGCCAATTGAGATATACGATTTAATTTTTATTTCATTTTATATAATTGATCATCATTAGCATTTACATCATTGTGGTTATATTGATAACTTTGATTTGTGTACTGATTTTAGGATCTTAAGATTAATTGCTTGTTATTGTGAATGCTTATGTTGTTGTAATTATGGAAAATATTAGACTAGTTAATTAAAAAATGTGTTTGTCGATATTTGCTGTTAATTAATGTTAGATAATTAAACTCGTGAATTATACATCTAGTTCTAATAATTGAGTATTAGTTTGATTATTAAAATTATAATCTTCATTTAGTTAATGGTCATTTTAATTACATTTAAATAAATTTGTCATGTTTATGACATAATTGACTAGGAATGTAGATTCATATGGTTAAGTAGTAATTAATGAAATTTATTGTATGGTAATAGTTATATTTTATTAGTGATGACATTTGAATTTAGTTGCATTACCATTATATGGAATTAACAACAAGTTTATCACATTTATATGCCATGATTATTAGGGTTACTTTACCTGGTTGAGTGTTGCCTGAAATATTATCATGTTATTTCGGTATCATATAGTTGCACATGATTTATATTGTCAATATGGGTGTACATGGGCTTTAAAATTTAGTTTTGTTTGTGTAGGTTCAGTGCAGCAACTCGCCAAATAGGCCTGATACCCTTTTTGGAGCTCCTACCAAGTCCATTTAGGACTTGTACTCTTGTTTATCGATCTTTTCTATTATTGCTTTGGATTGTACATTGTAGGACATGTTAAGTGGTTAATTTATCAGTACCCACTTAACACGGGTCATTTTAATGAACCAGTTTCTGTGATTAATAACCCTGAAGATAAGATCCCTCCAGTCTGATTTCGAAAACAAAATCTACCACAAGTTACCTTTGGGCCTAAAATATTAAATCCCTTCACATGCCTATATATGATTTTATCAAGATTTCAGTGAGACGAGAGATGGTGAAACCGACTCGCATGTAACATGAGTAGGTGCACGTGCTAGTCACAGCAGGTTCTAGATTAGTGAGAAGGTTTCTCCATTCCCGAGGTATCCTGAGAATCAGCATTTTCAGTTCCTCACACCAGGAAAAATGTGGGCTTTATGAGTACTATTTAGTGTAGCATACGTCCAAACATATGGTTCAAAGGATACTAAAGGTGACTGTCTAAAAGTACTTGGTCTTTGTGCTCGAAGCCAGGAGATATATAAAGGATTGGAGAGGGTTTAAGATATACTAGTAGTATCGAGGGACCAGAAGAAAAAAATGAGAAAATGCCGAGTGTGGCATCAGACCAGTTAGTTTGGGATGCCATCCAAAATATAGCTCGATGGCTCCTCAGTAGTTACCCTTATGAGAGTTCTCGTGAAGTATATGCATGTTTTCTTTTCATGAAAGTTAGCACTCATTAACAATTTGATATTAGTTATTTTCTGAACCAATGACAACCATTGCTGACGTTTTTCTATTATATTTGTAGATGAGCATCAGACACAACACGATATGCCCGACTTGACGAATGAGCAGTGACATCCTTGCACACACACATGCCTGACGATTTGACAATTTATTGTATAGTTGGTGAATGTGTTATACTTTTGCTGAAATATTTTGATGATGTTTAATGCATGGTTAACTTGTTTTGTGATTGAAGTTGGTAAACTTGAAGTTAGTAAACTTCCGGCCATGTGAATGAGAATAGTAGATGGGTCAGGACCCAGTGAGGGATTATGATATAGAAATGTGATGATGTTAATAGAATGTGATTTTGTGATATCCACATAGTGTTGTCATAGGTTGTGCATTTCATACATTCACCGTGGTGTTCTTTACATCTTATGACAGTTAGAGTAGATTTATTCCACTTCAGTTTGGGTCAACCAAATTAATTGAATTTGAGAATCGATTTGGTCTCCCATAACATTTCCAGATCAGTTAATAGCAAAATAGATTTGGGGTGTTACACATTCTCCTTATCAACTCCTAAGTATTTATAAAACTTTGAGTGTAACACACCAAATCTGGTTCACACTCGTGAACCGAACCGGCATGTTACGGGGCCCCGGTTAGGTTGGCTAACCCGAACCTAACTCATACGGATCCAATCTCGGCGTCTTAAGATGTAGATACGACTTGTCATGCATGGATAAATTCATAAAACCCTAACATGATACTACATGGATGACATGCAACCTAAACTTCACACTAACACAATTACAATCAAAATTAGTAAAAATTATAAAATAAAAAGGACAGAATTTTCCCTAAAAATGTAATTAGGGGCCACCCTGTCAAAAACGTATATTCAAACATATATACGTATAGCAACGATAGCATTCACACATACTTCTAATCTATTATATTCATCATTCTCTGAACTTTGGGTCCTAACCCATCACACTTTTGCTGCGCTACTCTGATCATTTCACATTCTATCATGTCTCATGCATTTGAACATGTCATTCACAATATAATAACATAATAACACAAAATTAAACATTCAGAAATCTAACATGTGTGTGTACAAGACCTCATTGCTCCTTCGTCCAAGCTGGCTCCTCCAACTCGTGATTATTACCTACATATAGTATAAAAACACGTCAGTAACAAGTGTTACTGGTCCAGAAAATAAAATAACTATAACAAGCTGGCTATGAGAGCAAACTCTCATATGAAAGAAAACCATATACTTCCTCAAGAACACTCTGAAGGGCACTACTGAGGAGCCACTGGGCTGCAGACCCGGTAGCATCCCGAACTTACTGCTGCTGGTACTGTGCTACTCTCAGCACTTCTTTTTCAGTACTTCTCGTGAAACTTTATCCTAAGCCCTCTCCTTACCTCCATATTTCTCCTGGCCTTGAGCACGAAGGCCGAGTACTCTCAGGCAGTCGCCTTTAGTACCCTTTGAACCACAAGTCCGGACATGCGCTGTACTAAACAGTACCCGTACACCTCCACGTTCTCCGGGTGTGAGGAACTCAAACGCGGAGTTGTCAGGATCCCTCGGGAATGGAACAGTCCGCTGGCACTAATCCAGAGCCCGCTTTGACTGTCACGGCATCCTCTGCATGGTACGTGCAGTCGGTTTCTCCATCTCTCGTCTCACTGAAAACTCGATAAAACTATATATATAGGCCTGGGAAGGGATTCATATAATAGGCCCGAAGGCAACTTGTGGTGGATCTTGTTTTCGAAATCATCCTCGAGGGATCTCATCCTCGAGGGGTTATTAATCCGGAAAATATTCGGTTAAATGACCCGAGTTAAGTGGGATCCAATAAAACACCACTTAACCCGTCCTGCAAATAATAACATAAACATACAATAGAAAAGCGTAAAACAAGACGAGTCCTAAACGGACCTGGTGGAAGCTCCAAGCGTGTCATCGCGCCTAGGCGGCGAGCTCCTACTTCGTACCTACACATCAAAACTAGATACTAACGCCCGCTAACTAAATGATGCATCAAACTCAACAAACATCACACAATACGAATAACATCCATCAACAATCAAGTAATCATAATGTAAAAATAATTCTACGTCATCCTATTCATACCAATTTTATACTGTTTTTCTAAGTTACGTCATACTCGATTAACATGCTCATATTTACTTATCTCACTAGACTACTTATCCTCCATGCACTATCAATCACATCATGTAACTTCATTCATACTCTGATATTCATCATGATAATTAATCAACCCTAGCATGCTATGCTAACAATTATCATCAATTTTAAATAAATCAATCGGAGGTAATTATACCTCACGTCGTCGGCAATCGGCGACGGCTAGGGTTCCGTCGCGCGTCCCGGAGCTCAAATTTGGCGCTCATCAGCGTCCGAAGCTCGATCGGGCTCCGCTGGGTGAGCCCCGCGGAAGATCCGGTGAATTCCGGCGAATTCCAGAAATTCTGATTTTTCGGCGGTTTTCCGGCAGCTACTGGCGGTTTTCCGGCGACTTCCGGTGGTTTTCCGGCAACCATCGCCTACGGCGTCTACTGGTCGGAAAGGGTTTGTGTTGGGTACCCTCGGAACCGGCTCGGCGAGCCCGACCCATCTACGAGGTCGACGCGGCCAACGGAGGTGGCGGCTCGCCGGAAAATGCCCAAAACAGAGCGGCGGCGATGAGGGAAGAATCCGGCCGGCCAGGGCGGCGATGGCCTCCGCTCCGGTCGGGGAAGGCCGCTAGGGGGTCGAGGGTGTCGATGCTACCGACCGATCGCGGCGGTGCTGGTCGCCGGTGACGGAATCGGCGACGGAAGCGCTCGCGGGCGCGGCGTCGCGGCGTGGCTTCCTCGCGTCGCGGCGGCCCGGTGGAGGCCGGACTTGGTCGGGCCAGCAAGGCGGCGCCGTGGCCGGGCTGGGCGGCGTCGACCGGCAGCCAGGCGGCGTCGGCCGTGGTGGCGGTGGCGCGCGAATAGGGGGCGCGGGCGATGGTTTGGGGGAAGAAGAAAGGAAGGGTTGAGGGTGTGTGTGGTGGCAAACTCGTAAATATTACTTGACTCGTCTCTGACTCGAGTCAAGTATAATAACTAAGTCGTATTAAATCCTAAAAAAATTCATAAAAATCGGGAAAAATCCCGTAAAAACAAACAAATACCAAACATCGTAATGATATGCTCTAAGACTATCAACCCACCCAAAATGCCCGTAACGCGTCCTAACGCGGTAAACGGCCTAAAACTAATTCTACGATCCATTATATATCATAATAAAAAAGAATGAACTGCATACTCTCATATATTCTGATAACTCATTCTTTTCTGCTGTGTTCATGACGTTATCATTATATACTTGGGTACACATGACCCTCATGGCTCATACACGCGACCGACGTCGGCTCGGTACACGTGTCCTGAAACTGACTCAACTCGAAAAAATAACAGTCGACCCGACCGGTTCTGAATATAAAACCCTGACTCGAATCGTGGGTTTTACATTGAGCCTCTAATTAGTTGCATAATTTAGTGCTTTGAATACTCACTTGCCCAACCTATCTACCCCCTTATCCTCATTTTTCCTCATCTCGTCCCCATCATGTGGAGTTATTAAGGACCAAGTCACCAACGGTTGTAGGTGAAGGGTATAGGTTGTCAAACTCGAACACGGCAAATATGTTCATGTTTGTGCTTATTCAACTCCTAAGTCCACAACCAATTCAAACCACGTGTGGCATCCAAATACTTATCAACACAATCAAACATAGCAACCAAATCATTAATTCACTAAACCTCATTTGCACTTTCCTTTCCCTCATCATCTTGGTTTTTCTTTGCGTACTCTGCTGCTCCCTCTTATACTTGAGGCAATTTGTTTTTATGTAACCAACATTGTCATAAAAATAACATTTGATGTCACCTCAAGCTTGATGTTCTTGTTGTATGGCTCACCATTGTTTGCATTCCTTGTTTTGCCTTTGCTCCCCTCAGAAACTAAGGCATGCCCTCCTAGAAGATGAAATAGATCCCTCCAATGACTTCCTTCTCAATTCCTCTGATAAAAGTAATGTTACGTTAAAGACCAAGTTAAGTTTGGTAATATGACTCAAACTCATGATAAAATTATCTTACGAATTTTGCATCGAACAAAGAACAAGAGTTGTTTGTTCTTCCTCATCAATCTCGACACTAGTTTCCTACAACTCATTAATAAAAGATTTAAAATCTTTAGGTGTTCATGAATTTATATTTCATCCCTCATCCTCAAACTGTGTAACTTTCTCCTTGCAAAAATATTGTTCATGAATGATTTATTGTCATACACCCAATGGAGGTTATCCCATAATTCCTTAGCATTAGTATCAACAATATGCATATTAAACAATACTTTATCCTCTAAGGTTAAAAATTTATTCAACTTAGCAATTTCATCATTCTTAGTAAAATGTACATTTGATATCTTTGTTGGTTTCAGGATCTACCGCTTAGGGCAACTTCACAAACATCCTTCGCCAATATGGCATGTATCTTCACTTTTCATATTGCAAAATTGTTCCCATCAAATTTAAGAATTTCAAATTTGATTGTGCCCTTCGCTACACTCTTGTTGACATAAACATAAGTCAACAAATCCAATCTTGCCAAGCTCTGATACCTTTTGTTGGAATTTTTCACTATCAGCTAATCCTGATTACTTTGTTATGTTTGGACAAGATAAAAGTAAAAAAAATAAACTATAAAAAATCACAAGAAAATAAATAGAGTAAACCCACCAATAGGGAAAAAATCTTCGAGGCAATTACATGCCAAAACTTTGCAAGATCACATAATCAATTTACAACCATGGTTTTTCTAGAGAAATAAACTTCTACCAAATTCACGAGCAACTAACAACTCCCAATATCAACCCCAAGTGAAACCACTTCCAAATATAGATCAATTATCTAATCACATACAATGATGGATCTGAAACAAAGCTAAAGAAAATTGAAACAGCTATATTGATCTTGACAAGAGAACTAACTTTGATTGATGATCCATTGAAGAGCTCGACGATCTAATCAATTCCATTCCAAAATGTGACATCTTTCTCTCTCAACAAAGTGTTTCTTTCACTTCTTTGACATCCAAAACCTTAGGACCATCCTTTCATATTAATCTTGTTACGCAATAGATGCGGAATTCTAATTTGTAACAATTAGTGGAATAACAATAATCAAGACTAAGATAAAAATTACGCACAACGAACACACAAATTTTACGTGGAAAATCCTCCTTTTGTCAATGATCAAAAACCATGGGACACATGATCAAAAGCTTCCAGTATATTCAAGGAGATTGCAACCCTCTTTCCTCGCCACCAACACCCAATACAATGTGATCATAAAGGATCCACAACACAAAACCCTCTCCCAGCGAAGAATGAAGGTCTCCCATTTCTCTCAATCTCATAAATTAGGTTACAATAAAGAACTACAAGAAAAACGGTGTAAAAACTCGTCTTGGAATCACTTGGAACAACCAAAATCGCCTAACACAATTATTCTCGCATTCGGCACCTGGGTGCCTAAGCTCTCACGTCCCGGCCAGGGACATGTTTGGTAAACACGTGAGCGCCCAAGTGCTGACTCCCTACCTTCCCCTTGTTTCTTTTCTTCTTCTCCACTGATCATCCTCTCCAACTCTGGCGTGTCTTCGGCAAGTCTCCGATGGAAATAGGGCTCAACTGCAATCGATATCTCCTCAAAAAATTATGTCAAAACACATATTGATATGCTAGTCCACGTCCACCGAGCGTGCAATTGGGTGCCAGGAACCCAGTGCCTAGGTGCCGAGGGTTCTTGAAAATCCTCACGCATGCCCCATGGCATGGACCCCAAGCATCTGATGTTCTTCCTCCCTCTTTATTGCTTCTTCATGGGAGGGAAAAACCAAACAATTGAGACAACATATATATATATTAATGATAGGGTGAAAACTTGAGAACTTAAGATTCCGACTCTAGTGTATGGGATAAGAATTAATAGTGTTGATGATTTCCAAAGCAAAAAAATAATCACTACTAATCTATAGTCAACGATCTAAACACAGTTCCTAAGTTTTCAAGTTCTTACCCTATTATCTCTCTCTCTCTCTCTCTCAAAAAAAAAATATATATATATATATATATATATATATATATATATGCACACACAAACACACCTGTGTGTGTGGAAAGAAACAATACCTTAAGAAAAAATACAATACTAAAAGGTAGAACTCCAAATTTCTCTTAGTTCAGGGAGGTGATTAATCCACCACAGAGATCTCTTCAATATTTTTATCAAACCGCGATCAATACAATGATAGGAATCATTGTTTAGCATTTCAGAGTTGTTTAGAATTAAAGATAATATCCCTACGGATAATACAATGATAGGAACTAATGCACTAACTTCTCTTGTCCATGCAACAACAAGGGAACAAGAGTAAAATATATATTATGAAGGAAAGTCTAGCATTCTTAGTTGACAAATGGAGTTAATCACATAATCTATATCAGAGATTATAGAGTTTGATTCAAAAACTCAAGAATTCGAGTCTCAGTATAGAGTTTTTACTGCGAAAGGAAATATTTAAAATTATGATTTGATGACTAATCGTGGGGAAATCTAGTCACCAACAATGACTATTTTTAGCACTAATAGCGCAAAAAATTGACTTTCTCTATGCCTAAAAAATCAAAGAGAAAAGTTTGACTTATCGCCACACTTAACCACCCTTTTCCATCTTTTTTAGAATGGCAGCGAAAGAATCTAATATCATCTTTATATCTTTTCTTATTTTTCTCCGCTCTTATAACCGTGGAGAAACTTTTCACCACTACTTTTTGCCCACTTATTTTTCACTATAATTTTATAATATGTTTTAATTTTATTAGGCCACGGAGAAAAGTTAAATTTTTGTAGAGTAACAACAATATTTTATCTTTAAGGCCGCACCAATCTCATCGTTTCACTAACGGCCAAATTTGGCCGACAGGTTCAAGAGATGCTAAAGAAGTTAATTATCATAATGATTATATATATCAAATATATGAGGAAGAATGGGTCCATTTTATATTAAAGTAATTATTCCACGTCCCTTTGTAAGATGTGTACTCTTAGATAAATAATAAATTCCTAGGACTTCTAAAGTGGCTAGTACTTGATCTAAAGAGTCTAAAGAACCCATGTGTTCACACATCTAACAAATATAGATGGATCACTATTCTAACGTTATAAACTATTTCAACATGCAAATTTTTGTAATTGTATATTTCTCTTGTAAAATGAGTTGTAAGGAGAACATTTGGAACAAGACCCCGCCGTAACATAGATTATAACAAATGATAATGTCATAGATAAACAGCTTGGCTAATACGAGTAGAATTATCATTTTTAGATCATTCACTTGGTCATAACCAAATTAAAGTCGACATCGAATAATCATTTGTAGATCATTCACGTAAGTTATCATCGAATTAAAGTCATTATCAAGAAGAATTTTCCTTCTTTTTTCTAAAAGAAAATTATGCTCTAAGCAAGTGTAGATGTAGGTAAGGCAGTCATAGACCCTGCTTAATTAGCTGGTGTTAACCCCTTTACAGCTTTTTCCAGATCCCTTTGCTACTTTGAAGAGACGCTAATTGATTCTATGGTCTTAAATTGATGGCGTACATAGAAATAAATTAAAGTATTTATTTAATTCCTTAACAACATACACATCGGTCAATATTGAATTTTAAGCTCTATTCGGCTTTCCTGCCGTCTCTGATATGGTACTCTACACATCGACTTGGTCATACATATCACAAGAAAGGAACCTAAATGATGGAAAAATCAAATAAAAATAATTAAATTTATAAAAAAATTTTGGACCATAGTTTATAGTTTTTTTGAGAACTTTTTATATGATAAAAAATTAACAAGCCTAAGATGAGATATTTCTTTTATATTACCAAGTGGTCGGATAATCAAAAATAATTATCTTTATTGTTTCAAATACACTCTTACAGGGATGGTTGAGTACTTTAGTAAATAATTTTTTAAAAATTTTTATTTTTTAAAAAAGGCGACCAAATATAACTCTAGCCACCCAAAGGCTAGGGGTATCCTGATCTAGCCACCCCGGCCATGCATGACTCCCACCATCGATGGCTTTATTTGTTAAAAAAATTGTTTTTGTTAGTTTTTTAAGTGAAATAGTTCCATGAGGAGATTTTTGTTTGTTTTTTTGTTTTAACTTAAAATTAACCTAGAGGGCAATATTGCTTTATTTTAAATTTGTTATTTTTTTTCATAAATAGCCCACGTAACATAAAAAGAAAAAGAATTGATAAAAAAAACTCTACTTCAATTTCTAACATGAGAATATATTTCAGGGGGGAAAAAAGGACCTTCTTTTCCGAAGATACATAGCTTTTATATCTCCACACAAAAAGAAAACGTATGCATCGACGATAAGATCAATGAACGATATATTGGCGGTAAGCCAAATGTAAGTGACTAACGTAACCTAACTTTGTGAATGTTGATATTAACAATTTTCATATGATCTGTCTACCTACCGACTAATTTTTTTGCAGGATACCAATTAGATTACATTATTCACACTAAATAAAACATAATTAAGTCCATAAGCTAGCACATGCTTTTGTTAGAATGAAATAAGATTCAATATACAGAGTCAATAGATATAATTAACCAAACTTAGAAAATGCTTCAGCAAAATAGCAAAGCACTTCTCAACCTGGAATGGTGGAACCAAGAAACAATACAAAAAGAAGAAGACAAAAAATTTTAAATTATTTATGGTGTAGGTGAGAAACCTGTTAACTCAGTATGCTAATCTCCATGTTCACGTTCCTATACCAGCTCCTAGTTTATTGGTTAAGTGGCATGGAATGGTGAGAGATAGCATGCATCATTTTCATCGCACCGATCTCTTTCTAATCACGCCTTAAATATTCTTTTAGTTCCGTAATCAATGTAATTAGAACCTGCAAAGTCTTACATATTGGGTACCATGTAGACACTCTCTCCTAATCATGTACATATAAATATATAAGAGAACATATATGAATTTAGAATTATTATTTTTTGGTTCATAGTGACGAACTTAATTAAAGCTCAGCGACACATTTTTTTCGTCCAAAAAGCTTTTCTTGTAGTGTATGTCGCTTGAAAAAAAATAAAAGGCAAGATCCTGTAGGGGGGTTAGTGAAATTATAAATCAAATCATACGTTGTTAAAGTAGATTGACAACATGAATAATATTTCACTATTAGTTTACTTTGAATGGGATTACACTCTTAGTGAGGTTTAGTTGTAAATTTAGTGTAAATCTCTTCTATCCATTATTTTTTATGTCTAAAAGTTTACGAATCATATTTACATAGATGAGTGATGCGTAATTTGGTTAACAGGCTTGTAGTATTTTTTAGGCTAGACTGTAAATCATATACAAATTATGAGAATATGATTCACATTTAAAAAATTCATCTCACTAAGCCGTTAATATAAAATTAATAACTCAAATTCACCGGTGCAATTTAGATCATTAGTTTCACTAAACCCCCAAAAGAATGATTTTCTCTCCTATTTGAAAACAAAATTTGTGAAGATAAGTTTTATTGTAAGCTATACTTTCTCCACAATTATTTAAACCGTGAAGAAATGATCCAGGATTATCAATGCATTTGCACGTACGTATATATTATTTTTTTATAATTCTCCATCATAAAATCATAGAAAATTTTTTTATCATCCTACTTTTTGCCTCCTTATTTTTCGCCACCCCACTTCTTTTGTTGTTTATGACATTAGAGGGTAGACTTCAATTCTAAAGATAGAATTTTTATTAGAATGTTTTTAATCCCTTTTTATTTAATTAAATATAGTAGTCAAGACCCCAATCAATGTGTGGGTTATGCTGTACATCATCTTATATAATTGTATATTCATGGTATTTGCTTAATTTGAGATTATATAAAAAGATTACTTATAAGATCATATATTTAAGGTAGTTTTATTTTGTAAAATATAAGATTAAATAAAAATATTCTTGTAAAAAACTATATCTTATGAAATATTGTAGTAGTTTCTCATAATAATTTTGATTATTAGTAGAATTTGATATCAAATGAAAAAATATTTTAAATAACAAAATATATTTCTTTTATTGGGTATTATAGAGAGGTCTTCATGAGATATTGTAGTAATTTTTTAGTTTGATGTTGAGATATATAGATGTCTGTGATTGGTCAAATGATAAGGAGCTACTTGGATTAGAACTCCAGCCTTTTCAATGCTTTCATTGTCGTTTTGATACGTAGAATTTAACATTAAATAAATAATAATAATAAGAAACTATGTATCTTTAGTTGGGTATTGAGATCTTCATGAAATAAAGAAATAATGTTGTAATTTTTAGTTGAGTGTTGAGGTGAATACCTATGATTGATTAAAAGTAGAGGAGCTCCTGGTTGCTAAGAAAAACTCCAACTCTTTTGAAGCGAAAGCAGACAAGATTAGGGTAGGTCATGCTAACAAATTTTCATCTTTTTTATACCTACAAAACTTGATTTAACCATGGCAATTCACATGTACATATTAATCATCAAATGACGCACTGTTTATACTTTCTTTCCATGCCAGCATATGAGATTGCTTTTAGTACTATACCGAAATTTTGTGTCTTATTATAAGACTCACACATTCACATGCAATGCAAACCTTTATTCCTTCAATGAGTGGGGTTGAGAAATATGAGAGAGGAGTAATTTACGTGGCCATCCCTTGCTGCAATGAAACGACACAAAAGGACATATTGTACATGCCGTGACACTTAATCCGTCTTCTATGTTTTTTAAATGAGCATTATTCAGATGAACATATGTACAAAGCAAACATATTATTGTGACCAGATCTGATTCTATCTTGATCGTTATTCGACATGAGAATCATTGCAAGGAAGCCATATATATTCAATCAACGTATCATTATCAGTTACCATCACCACACACCATGAAAGCTCGTTTCGATCCTGTTCATGGCAGCTTTATTACATACTTTTTCATGTTTTCACAGCTACGTCCCCTTGTGTCATAAGCAGCAACATATACAACATCGGCGAATGTGCACAATAACTTAATCAATAATGTAAAGCAGTAATAAAACATCACAATTGACACAGCCCGAATAGGAGGTTGCATTAGATTGTAGATTATTAGTAGCAGGACAAAGAGTTTCAAACAACGTACAACAGGCCGGAAATGGAGAAGCAGCATGAAAGGCAAGAAATGCTGTTGCCGACTGGTTGAACATCAGTTGGCCAGGCTCCTTTGAGCTTCTTCTTCACTTTGGATTCCCTCAATGATTTGGTGAACGGCTTTCGCAATTTCGTCGACTGAACTTGAGCCACAGTTATCCTCCACCTGCATAATCATTTTCACCAATATACATTAGCATGCATCAAATTTAATCTAGTCATTTTTTTTATAATTTTATTTTTTCTGCTTGCCCTATATACATACCCAAAAGGTGTCGTCAACATGAATGTAACTAAATCTAGGTGAGCACATAATCCGAATTTTTATGGCAGGATGCCTTTCGTCCCCACATGGAACTATGAGCATTACAAATATGAAAAATTTTGCTAATTATCTAAGAGCTAGATTAATAAAGATTTATATGATATAAGAGCGAAAAATATGTAAGTTAAGATATAATATATATATATACACTCTTCGTAGAAAAAAATGAGGCAATATATAATGTCACAAGAATGTTTACAGACATGGCTATACACAAATATGATTTTTGGAGTAAAAGTACTGTTAAAGAATGAGCCAAGACGAGGATGAGTTTGTAAATGTGGACCTTAAGGCTAAAAAGAGTAGAGGACCATTTGGTCAATGGTAGTGACATTGAGGTGGAGAACAGTGAGATGGAGGGTTTGGAGGCCGACCACCATTTTGAGCAGCTGCTTTGGCCTTTTCCTGGACAAAACTTTCAAGCTAGCATGGCTTTCAACCATGGTCACTTCTATGTCCGCTATTGATGATCGGTTCATGGAGACGGAGTCATTAGAACTGGCAGTGTTGGAAGAAGAGGAATACTGGGGGAAGGTGAAGAAATCAGCAAAGGGAGAAAAGCCTTGTGTTTGATCTGGTTGCTGCGTGATTCTCTTCTGAGCTTCCAGAGATTGGAGTAGCTGCTCTAGCTCCTTGACAAAATTGATTGCCCCTCCAATGATGGACGCTTGGTCACCCTGCAACCAAATTATAACATAGATATGATTAGAACTAATCAAAGCTTTTCTCACGAAACCCAGGATAGAAAACTTCACACGATCACAACTGGAAAGGAAAGAATGAAAGTTTTGTTTACTAACTTTGGAGATAAAAGGATAGATGCCCAATAAGTTTTAGGAGACAAGATATGTTTAGTAAGGAAGAAAAGTACCCTATGAACATAAGAAGTTGGCATCAGAGAGCGAAGAACTGCGAGGTACTCGTTCATCTGCTTCCTGCGGTTGCGCTCCACTGCAATGTGAGTCATCCTCTGGTTCTCCACTTCCTCCTTGTTCTTGCAGGTCTTTGTTCTTCTCCTTTTCCTCCTACCCGGCCCTGCTGTATCAGGAACAGAACTGAAAGACATGCCTGGCAAAACACTGCCTTGGGCACAAGCCGTCTCTGGGGAAGAGTTCATTTCCCACTTGATATTTTGCACCATGGAGAAAGACGAGAATTCCCAACCATTCTCGCAAAGAGCATGATCAGAACCAGCACCACCCAATTCCAATTCATAGTTGAAATCAAGAGGATCCGCCATTTTACTTTCCTCAACAAAAATCTCTTGCTCATGACTATCTAACGCTCTGAAATCACTGGTCAAAGCAGCTGCCAAGGAATACAAGTCCTTGCAACTGTAGGTGAGTACATCATGAGGGTAATAGGCAGCTGCTTCTAGTGTCATCTTCTTCTTGCTGCCAGCTCCAACTACACTTCTTTCAACCTCCAAATTAAACTCCTGTTCTGGCTAGCCGCTATCAATCAATGGCATCCAAATACCAAAAATGGATCAAGTGTCTCTCAAGCACAAGAACCCATGGAAGCCAACATGAAGGAATTCAGAAAATTTAGGCCAGCAGAGAATGGGAAAGGAGAGAGATTGACATAGCTTTTATAAGGACAAGGAGCGATCGAGGGGAAGGAACATCTACAGTTAGTTTGCACGTGAGCAAGAAAATTTTTATTCGAGCATATTTTAGTATATAGCAAATATATATAGTGAGGAATACTTAAAAATTAATTTTGTGGTGGGTGGTTTGATCCTCACAAGCCAAGATGCTAAGGTTGCACCGTGTGTGTGGATGGAACCAAAATCTCCTTCGATGAGGCTCGGCCAATCCATCTCCGCCAATCAGATTCAATTTTTTTATAACAATTACAAAAGTTTTAAAAAATTCATAAAATTATCGACATGGGGCCAAATGATAGGTGGCGATTGCCACCAAAATCCAAAATCCAGATGTTGGTTGTGTGAGTGGACAATTATATATAACATTGCAAATTATTAGTTATTGACTCACTTATTGGCTAAAGATTACAACACTTTATTAACTAGTCATTAGCTAAAAGGTGTTATCATTCATTTCATTTGGTAACCACTTACCATTCACTCTCTATAAATATATACCCAACGGTCAAAACAAGATATAAGTTTAAGAACTAGTTTTTTTATTCTGGCGCAATATTCTGACGGGTATAAATTATTATTGAGATATATATCGTAATAATCAAATAGAATCAGAATTTACATAGTTTAGTTCATCGTTGATTGTACGTATATTAATTTATGTTATATATGTTCTACGTTTAATTGTAAGTACGGTATCACTAGAAATACTGAACAGATAATTTTAGCAGAATTAGCTGCTTTGGGGCGTGTGCGGAATGGTGAACCTTAGTACTTAGGATTTGTTTTTTTTTCAGTTGCATTTAATAAGATTAGAGACTTAGCTAAGGTGAACTCAATTGGACATGAAGTATTAGTGTTATGATTTGGATCAAAATATGCAATTTAGATATTATAATACCAACAACATTTAACTATTCCCGCACATATAATATGCTTATGAATTATTCATAACTTATACATGTTTTATTTATTTATTATATGTCATTTCTATGTTTATGTTTACTAGATGCCACATTTAGGTCATAATAACGGCTTCAAGTGTATTTATAAAATTTAAATACATTAAATTTTATAATTAAGAAATAAGAGACTAAGTTTGATATCGTGACAAAAACATCGATGAAGTAACCACAACCGCTGGAGTCCGGCCAAGAGAGGAAGGAGGGACAGATATGCCAAGAGAAAGAAGAGAGGAGGGGAGGGGAACAAGGAGGTATGGTCATGTGTCCTCACCCTGGCATTTCTTGTATAAAGCATAGTTGCAAAAATCAGAATCAAAATCAAAATCTGTTTTAAAGAAAGTCATTGAATCAGATCGAATCGGTCTAAATCAGTTAAAAATAAATTTAGTTGAATCGGTCTAAATTGATCATATACAAAAAATGTAAATAATAATTAGAAAAAACTCTTGTTTTCAGGGGTTTCAACTCATTGAGATCAGCTTGTAGCACATAGCTCCACCTCAAAATCATACATTCAAGATCATACTACCTCAAAAAATAAATGACGATTTAACCATCAACAACGCCAAAGACAAGCAAAAATCATACCCTACAACAAACAAAAAATTTGCACAACATACAATTTGTACCTATAAAAAACTATAGCAGTGGAGGGAGGGGCTCACATGGGGGCGGCGATGGGAAGGGCGACGCCAGAGGGAAGGGGCGGCGACAGATGGGCGGAGGGAGGGCAGAGGCAAGGGGCGGCAGCGGACGGGCGTAGGATCGGGTAGATATTAGGTTTTTAAAATTTTGATTCCATTTTTACCCATGTATAAATAATTTATTTATTAACATACCTGGGGTATTTTTGTTATTTACCTATAAAAACCGATTCTCCCTTGTTTACTCCGATTGCAAATCGGATCAGAATCGGTTATAATCGCTACGAATCGACCAATTCGTAAACTACCTGATTCACCCGGTATTTCGGAGCGGATTGCCTCCAAACCGATTTAAATTGGTCGATCCAGAGTAGAATCGACTAATTTCATCATCTATGGTATGGAGAACCCAAACTTATTCTCATCCTCATTAATGCTCAAGGTTAATTCCAAAGTCATTAAACCCCAACAACTCGAATAATTTGAAGTTCTAAGTCTTTTCCCATAGTCTTTTACGTTCCTTAGTCAAAACCAACAAGGTCCACACCACTATGGTCAAGCCATAAAAGATTCAACCCTTATGCAAATCGAAACTTTTAGTGTTCGGATTTCGTGTCATGTTGTTATTGCTTCGAATTTGATATCAAATAAAATAAAATAGATAAATTATTTGAGAGGAAAAATATTTTTATTAAAGTAAAATAACTCTCTCAAAATTTCAAGAATTTTCAACTATATTGGGAATTGAGAAGTTTTAATTATGGCACTCTAATTTTACTTTCTTTTTACTTTTCCTTTTTTAGTTTCTTGTTGAGCTAAATTAGTGGTAAGTGGTTACTAATCCAACTGAATAAATATATAAAACGAAAAATTATTTTAATTTTTGAATAATTTTTATTTTGTATGTGCCACATGGTTTGTATTAGTAAGTATTAATTTAAAGACATAATTTTATTAGTAGGTCCATATACTACAAGTAGGAATTAGTAAGATTTTGTTCCTATTTTATTGCAGTGATGCGCAAGAACACTAATATGTAATGATCCAACGTAGCCGAAGCATCAATTAGTGGGTCAAAGTCATCTTATTAAAATAGTTGTTTTATTTTATTTTCTATATATATTGAATCTTATTCTCATATAGGTATTAGGTATCAAAATAACTTTTTTATTTTATTTTTATTAATATATCGAATCTTATTGGCCTAGATGAAAGGTTAAGAGGGTAAGGCTTATAAGAGACTGTTTTTGTTTAAATTGGTAACAAAGACGGCCTGGCACATCAATACCTCCAAAAATTAGAGAAACGCGGGCATGATTAATATTTCCAAGCAAAGGCAGGCAGTACTTCAAAAGACTGAATAGGACCAGAGCACAGAGATTCGGGGGATGACATGGCCATGGCCATTCTTCTCAGACTGTGAGGGGAAAGACAGAGCGGGGAAGCACTGCACGCTTCTACCTCCAGGTGCAGGACAAGCCACAGAAGAGAATCCTTGTGATCACAACACTCACAAGCCACAAACGCCACCCTGCAATCATCTACGACAAAGACCAACACCCTTTTCCAAGATCTTCGTCTTTTAGTGCACCAAAATCCACTCTGCCTTATACATTTATTTACGTTGTACTTATATATATATATATATACACACCACCCAATTTTATTTTACGTACTTCGCTAATGCTCTTTACCGTTTCTCTTGACAACCCTTTTCAGTTTTCTCCCCTTTGTGGACTTTGTCCATATTATTTTCTAATTCAATGAACTTGTCACAAGAGAATAAGTAAATGTCATGTGAAGCCGCCAAGCTACATCACAACGGCTCTTGGTGAATTTCTAAGCAAGTAATATAATCTACTCATGTGTATGTCTATAGATATATATATATATATATATATATAAAGGGAAAATATTTTCTGAGTTTGGGCAAGAATAGTTTCATGCCCTAACTCTAATCTAGGTCAACTGATCATAAATACAACCTTGATTTGATAAAAAGCTTTGTCTTCGACGTTGACGACTGCCAGGTTCCGGCCATAGCTGGGCAACTAGGCCTGGTCGCCGTCGACGTCGGTGGTGGCCAGTTGTGGCCGAAACCTGGTCGTCGATAATTTTTTAAACTTTTTTAAAAAAATAACGCTCGGCCAAACCTAGTTGGCAACAACCGGCCCTGGCCAGCGGTGGGTAAATCTGGCCATGACACTAATATTTTCTTAAAAAAATTAAGTAGGTAGATCTGGCTATTCCCCGGCCAGATATGATCGAGGGACTGCCAAGTCCGGCCGGTAGCGACTAGACCTTGCCGATGGCTATCAAATATGGTCATGGAGCCTTTTATTTTTTTAAAAAACATGTGGCCAGGTCCAACCGCCGCATGCCAGACTAGACCATCCAACAACTGGACCTGGCCAGCAACAGTCAAATCTAGCCACGCCATCATAAGACCGTACACCCAAATCCGTGGTGGTGCTGCGAGATTCGACCGCAACCGGCCATGTCTGGTCGCCTGAAGCCTTGGGGGAAGAAGGGTTTATTTTTTATTTTTTATTTTTATTTAAAATAATAAATTTGAGTCGTTTTTATAATCGGATAGCCTATATTAAAGATTGGCACAGGAAAAAAAATTTTGCCTTTCGCTTAGGCTACTAGCCCTCGTAGATAAAGCTGTCTTTCATTGCCTGCGCCCCGAAAGAGAGCTAGGTCAAGATTTCGAACGCAGGATCATGACAATTGTTTATTAGTTGAAATCTAGACCTTTGGCTTTATCCTTTATGGGTCCGGGCTAATTCTTGAATGCAGCATCTCCTCCACGGATGAATGGAGAGGACCGACCCGGGCTTTCACGAGCGTTGGCAGGTCCTGGGTGTGGGAGCAGCGCAAGCAAATGGCATGTGAAGCAAATGGCTTTGTGGACTTTGTCTATATGATTTTCTAATTCAATGAACTTGTCACGAGAGAATAAGTAAATGGCATGTGAAGCAGCCAAGCTACATCACAATGGCTTTTCGTGAATTTCTAAGCAAGTAATATAATCTACTCGTGTGTGTCTATATATATATATATAAAACAAAAATTCAATACTATCCTGTCATTAAAAATAAGAGTGTTAATCAATCAAAATATAATAAAAATAAAAAACAAATCCAATTAATACAGTGTATCTTCTTATTCAATTAAGATCTATTTTTCAAGTACATTATTCAAAATCTATATCAAATATATCAAATTATTATACTCTATCTTAATATTGAATGAGACTTTATCTATAAATTAAAATTTGTAGTATAAGTTGTGCATGACAGCATTTTGTGTAGTTTGTCTAATGCTAGGACGTGTACACTTAGCACGAGCTAGTAATGTTGATCAAGAGCTTATATATTGATGAGTTTTTAACAATAGCAAACGGCCACATCTTTTGAAATGTATGCTCGATTAGTGATGAAAGTAAAATTATATGTTGATGCTTTCTTGAGTTTGTCGCTTATTAGCAACATAAAGTAGTTATTCTACTTAATTATTCCTCCTCCCATGCGTAATCGACACTGGACATAATGTTCACTATTTACAGCGTACAAAATCACAGCTTAAGAGAATTTCAGTGGTAGGGTCTATAAAAAATTGAAAGAATATTTTCATAGGACCTGAATGACTGAATGGGCGAAATAGAAAAATCTTGACAAACGCATTCATTTTAATTTCTTGCGTTGGAGGAAGTACATTTGATCAAGATACGTGGGAATCATATTATATATATATATATATATATATATATATATATATATGAACACTCAAGAATATGATCAATGATGAAGAGGTCTATGGTCCGGCTCCCACCGGGACATTGTATATACACATGAATGAAATTATTGTGCATAGATTGAGGTGCCAAAACCAATTGGCCCCAGGCTAGTCTAACTTAGCTTGTCCTTTGCCGCATATCAACCCTCACGCCTTCAACAGTACAACTAATGACATATCTCCCATGATCGTATGATCCCCATCCATACTCATGTCTCATTTTTTTCGATTTTTTTTAAAAGTTTGGTCTTTAAATTTATCCATTCTTCTTCCTATCCAAATTTCAAGTCGAAATCGAAATTTGGCCTTTGTCAACAAGAAATACTTCTGCTTTCAATACTTTGAATAAAAAATAAAAAAGAGGAGTTTGCCAATACGGCCTGTCGTAGCTAGCAGGTTTGTCCTGACCAGTTTTGGCCAAGGTTGAAGATAGTACTCTAATTTAATTTGTCTATCAATAAATGTATCTTTAGAAAAAAATTAGAAGAGGGATTCGTGGGCCCCCCTCTTGCATTTTCTTGTTTTATACAGGCCTACCTTTTTTTCAAAAAAAGATAAAAGATTTAGTTAGCTTATAATAATTTTTTAATATTACTAATAGCATAGCTACAAACCATGAAGGAATGAGAATAATTATCATCAATTGAGAAAAATTTTTATTATGATTGAACTACCACAAGTTTAGTGTGATTTAGGTTGAGCTTTTTAAAAATGAATATCCGATCCAAAGTCGAGGAAAGGAATTTAAAGTTAAAATTTCTCCAAGCAGGTAGAATGCATTATAAAACCTTAAAATTAGTTTTACCATAAATCTTGAATTTTGGTAAATTATTTTGATAAAATGACTTAGGCCAGTAATTTATATTTTTAATACATGTATTAAATTATCTAATCCGATTTCATATTGGATTGTGGGTTCACCCTCACAAGGAAGAAAGAAATTTTGAGATTGGAATTGCTTAAAGTTGAATGAATTATAAAATTATTCAAAATTAGTCTCACATCTAATATATATTAAATTAAGATTTCTTGTGGCAGTTAGAACTTACAATATTTATTTTAAAGAGATGATTTGCAAGTCAATAAATTATAGGCCTAGGTCATTACGTCAGCTCGATCGGCAAGTCTATTAGCAGTCAAGCTCCGACAAGGTTTCCAATAGTGGCGAGCATACAGCAGTACATGTTCATTGAGTTTTTTTTTTTGGTTAAAGTAAATAATTTTTTAAAGAATAATTATAAACCAAACCACGCTCATAGTAGTCGTGACCATTCTCTCAAATTATTACAAAATTATTATTTTTAATTTCTTTGAGAACAAATCTTGTCATACTATTAATTATTTATTTTATTTTTAAAAAATAAGGGTGATCCTTCACTTTTTTCAAGCAGGCTACTTGTTAAAGGAGGGGGCCCTCCCCCAATTTTCTTTTAAAAAAGACAGCGAAGTAGGAATTTTACTATTCACTAATAATGACTTAGC
The DNA here is from genome assembly GCA_033002965.1 of Piper betle. Classification (NCBI taxonomy): domain Eukaryota; kingdom Viridiplantae; phylum Streptophyta; class Magnoliopsida; order Piperales; family Piperaceae; genus Piper; species Piper betle. The sequence continues at coordinate 29,858 of JAURVB010012378.1, forward strand.
TATAATTGTTCCATGAAGAGTTATTCTAATCAGCTTTAGTCGAAGTTGTCACGTCAAACTTCCTTTTTACTATAAAAACTACCTGAGCTTGAGCTGATTCCACTCTTAACTTAGTGAGTCAAACTCATGAATAACTCCCTGCTAACAGATTTTTAAAAAGTGTAATAAAACTTTTTTTTGGTTTTTGTTTAGTTAAATCAATAGTTTGAAATAATATAATTTAATTATTTTTACGGTTAAAATGTCAAAGAGAGCTATATCTATAGGGTTACAAAACGAGCAAGCAAGTCAAACTCTAACTTGTATTCGAACTCGGATCAAATAGTTGAAAGTTTATTCGAGCTCGACTCGAGATCGAACGAGTTTTTAACATGCATGTTCGAACTCGACTCCAATATTTTTATATTAGTCAAACTCAACTCGAGCTCGAATACACATAAATTGTTTAATTTTGGCGATGACAAATTCAAACCCGACTCATTCGTGAGCTTAAAACTGACTCAATTATAAAGTGGAAAAAAACTTACAAAAAAAACTCAACATGGATTGAACCCACAACCTCCAAGCCTTCAACTTAAGTACTTATCATCTAAACTATCTCACTACTTTGATATTCTATTGTATATAAATAAATATAACTAGTTACAATTAAACTTATTAATATAATATATATATATAATATAAAGATTATATTATTATATAATTTTATCGAGTCGAGTTATAAGTCGATTTCGAGTTATAATCGAGTCAAGTCGAGTCTAACACTGCCTTGCTCAAACTCGTATCCTGACCCTTAACTATCAAAGCGTTGTAAATATTAGGGCTTGAAGGATTCGAGTTAAAGCTCGAATATTTAAATGTCAAGTTTCAAGTCGAGCCGAACTAAGCTGAATACCAAATGCTCAAGAACTAACTCACTCAATTAGCAGTTCTATATATCTACTAATATATATGATATGTCCTTTTGTTTAATGGATTGAAAAATTGATATAATTGATTTTGAGTCAACTTGGTATCAATTACTCTCTGAATCAATTCCACTTTATAACCTACATAGCCAATTCAAATCTCGAGTTTTAAAATTTTGCGTCAGTCTGAAAAGGAGCAAACAAATTTCTGGCTTTTTGTACATCGTATAAAACAAGGACCGGTATTGTTGATTTGTGATACTCAAGTACGAGTTTGAATTTTAAAGTTAGAATATAATAAATTTACAATTTTAGGGCTTAAGGTTGGTTTAGAGTTTTTCGTTAACATGAAAAAGAAAAGCTACCACAACGTCAAATAACAAATACCAAATTCATCTTAGTACATTTTTAGGATTTTTTTTAAATTTTTGGAAACGAGAACAAACATAAACCACAAGAACGAAACATAGTTGGAGCTTTAAAATTTGACGGAGTCCCAAAACTATGGGTGTCCTTGCCACCGCAATGGTTTCTCATACCAGTTGCCGTCCTCGTGACTACTCAAAACTGGTCATCAAGCCGTGACGCGAGAGCCACATATCAGTTTCTGGTACTAAATGCCTGCACCATGGGCACCGGTAGAGCTTGTTTGTCTCGTGGCATGAATTCAATGGATTAATGGCCTTTTATGTACGATTTTGATCTCCTTGAAGGTTATTTAATTACGTTAATTAATCTAGGATTGAAAGGAATTTTTATACGGCATATATGGACGTGGTTTCCCTTGTTCGTTTACCGCCAATTAGTTAAGAGCTAGTGATAAAATTTAAAATTTGTACTTGTTGAAGAACGGCAACTGTCTGGGGCATTGGCCGTGTATCTGTATGCCATTCATTTCGTTCAATCAAATAGCTTGTTTTCAAAAAAAAACTTGTATATTATGGGCACATATTATGGGGTGAAGGGGAGTCGATTCAGGATTGTTTTCATTATTTTTTTAATTTAGTAAATAAAAATTATATAAAATTAATATATATTATTTTTGACACTTGTAATGAAATTAATAAATATATGATAATACTAATGGGTTAAACTAAAAAAAGATATTATATTTTAATATTTTTAATACTTAATTCGAGAAGTTAATTAATTTATAACTTAAAATATCTGGTTGGGAGTCATTTACCGAGTTTATCTTAGAAAGTCATGGAACGGTGAATGAAATTTTTAGAGAATAAAATATTTTAAACTACGGTGAGTGTGTGTATTTATATTTGTATATATGATTGTTAACAACCAAGCTCGAGTTAGTCAGCCACAATTCTGGGATTTTATTAATTTATGAGTACTAATATATGGGATTCTAATCCTTGTTAATAATTTTTTTTAATTCCTTGTGCATTCTCATCGATCTCTTTGGCGCATTCTAAGCTTTAAGCCAATCAAGCAACATTTTCTACCTCAACACTCACATAAAAGATTTGCACAAGATTTTCTTTCCACTAAATAACTATACACACAAAGATCTACAAAATATATCAGATATATAATTTGTAAAAAATCTATTGGCTTATAAGAACAACACACAATAGATTACCACAGACAAAGATCTATAACCCTGTGGATAGATCACTGCATTATAATTTAAACATACACGACTCGAATTCAATTCAACATGCCATGAACCGGAGTTGACTTAAGTTGACTCAATATCGTTTTACTATTTATTGAATAAATAAATAAAACTTATGAAAATTGATAATGTACATTGATAATTGAAATTGATAAATATATAATATATATTACTTTCAAAATATTTATTTGGTTAAATTTAAAGAAAGTTGTATCTTAAAATAAATTTTATGACTTAACTAAGAGAGCCGATTATAAAATCTATCAATCCGGAATCATTTATAACGTTTGACCTAGAAAAGAGTTTTCGAAATTATCGATTACATTGCAACAAAAAATTAGCACATCTAAGTAAAATTAACTTATATATTTATTATTGTATTCTTCTCTTCTTTCAACTTCAAGATTCAGAATTCAACTCCAAAACTAATTTATAATGTTTTAGAATTAGTGCCATATTATTTTTCTTTTTTTCATTTCAGTTTGTGCCTTAATAAGTTGGAGCAGGTGTATAAATTATTCTTATCTAGTATAAAGAACAAATCATATAGCAAACCACTCAACCATACCTAAGGTTGCTAATTGAGTGAAGCAACTCGTAAGGATTTAATATTCGACTCGGCTTGACTCGACTCGAAACTCGACATTTAAATACCGGAACTCGAACTCAAATCTTACGAGCCGAGGTTGAGCAAGGTCGTGTTCAACTCGACTCGACTAAGTTATAACTCAAACTCGACTCGTAGCTCAACTCGAACTTGACTCGATAAAATAATATAATAATATAGTTTTTATATTATATTATATTATATATATATATAATATAATAACAAAGAAGTGAGATAATTAAAATGATAAGTATTCACCTTAATGACCTCAACGTTGTGGGTTCAATCCACATTAATTATTTTTTTTAAGTGAGGTACTCAGGAAAATTAAAAGTTTAATTGTATTTGAGTTCGAATACATAAAAAATATTCAAGTCGAACTCGAGCATGTATGTTCAAAACTCGTTCGATCTTAAATCGAGTTTAAACAAGTTTTGAATTATTCGAGCCGAGTTCAAACACAAGTTGAACTCGACTCGCTCTCTCGATTAGCACCCCTAAGTGTACCCTAGTTACTATTATAAAAAAAGTACTTGGGCCAGAAAGGATAAAATGAACTAATACATAGACAGAATACTCCAAGGTAGCCTGACAGAATACTCCAAGGTAGCCATCAAATTACATACACATTCAATTCATTCTGTTCACACTGCATGGTCATCTGATGGATATGAACGCCTTGACATCCCTACTCTCTCTCGTAACCATTCGGGTGTACCCCATCTACTCAAAGCGAATGCGTCCATTTTTCGTCCATGCCATGACATAAGCTAGAATGTGAAGTTTGGCACTTACCTGTTTTATAGACTAGGAGAGCTTGTTGTGGAGTATAAAAGTGAAGCATTTATATATAACAAAAAAGTGAAGGAACTGAGTGACAAAGGCCGACTTCTAGTTGATCACATTCAGACAAAGTATGGCGTCTCTCAATTTCACATACTACAAAACATGATTTGGTCATTTGGTTACAAATTCATATCTGCTACGCGATAATTATGTTTTTTTTATAAGAAAATTACTTGCTACCAAGCAATTGGCCGATACTTCGCAACTTCTTTTTAATGCATTTATATAACTTGATAGATATGACCAAATTTGCAAAAATGGTAAAGAAAGGTATTGTTTTTTTAGTAATAACATGCCTATGGTCATCTAGGTTAAAGAAAAATAATCCATGTTTGGCCACTTTAGCCGGTTAATATTGCTCATGACCATGAGCGAGGGTAGAATCCCACTACAGGACGTTGTCATCAGTGATGTTTGGAGAAAAAATTATCGTGATAAGTTTAAAATTTTTGTGACAAATTTACCGTCATTAATATTGTTATGTTTTCTTCTAATGTTTTAATATAAATATGAACGTTAATATATACATTGACTAATCATGCGAATAATAGAATCTAGTTGTGACTACTAATTAGGACTAGTTGAAAAAAAAAGAAAACAAGGCTTTAGTGAAAAAAACATTTGCCGCCATTCGAAGAAAAATTTCATAACAAGAAACTTTTATTGACGAGTCTAAAGTTTTAGAGACAAAATTTTGGCCGTCCCTTGAACCCCTTTTTCTTGTAGTGGTTTGAGTGAAGTGAACACAAGTTAAATTTTAATGGAATGTTCTCACCTACCTCTACATTTATATTTAAGTTACATGCAATGTACTTAAACTTTTTCTTTCTAGAGCATGCACCTTGAGGATTAATGAACTGTACATTTAGAATTTGATCTACAAATTCCTATGCGTTATATTATATTATATTATTGTATAATTGAATAGAGCCACTTCATAGATGATAAAACTTATGATGGGAAGGAAATAAGGGAGAAGACACAATAATGAAGCCTTGAATTGCACTACATACAGAAGAAAACCGTTCGAGATATTGAACTTCAATAAATTATATGCGGGTTTTACTGACAAACATATCCACTGCAATAAAATTAACTTTTGCATATGCTTTTTTCCACGTCTTCTCCCCAGTTTTAACCATAGAAAAACTCTAAACTTCTTTCTATATTTGGATATTTGATTTAAAAATGTGTCAATTTTGTCTGTAGAGAAAACTCTAGCTTCTTTCTATACTTCGAGATATTTGATTTTAGTATATGTTAATTTTCTTACTTTTTCCACGCAAAAAAATGTTTTCTAACCTTAAAACGTGGAGAAAAATAGGAGTAAAGTAATATTCATCTTTTAAAATCATTAAATACAGAAAGAAATTAAGAATTTTTTCATATTATAAAAATTAGGCGTAGAAAAAAATAATTTTATTTCTATACCATCTACTCTTATATATATATATATAATATATATATATATATATAATATACATGTCTCTGATTAAAAGTAGGAAATTTAACTAATTAAAATTGAACAAAAAATAAATTAAATTATTATAATAGTTTATTTTTTATTCAATTAAAAATATTTTTAAAGTCAATTAGAATTTATATTTCAAATATTAGATTATTAAAATCTATCGCCTTATTTTGTAAAAGTTTATATATAAAATTAAAATTTATCTATAACAAAAGCGGTACATGATGCAACTTTTTGCCCAGTTTTTGATAAAGCATGAAGTTACACTTTTTTCTTAGTAATTTTTTTACTAATATAAAGAAAATATATATTTGTGACGAAGTCCGTAGTTTCAGTGACAAATTAAATTTCTGTCACTAAGACCCATTCTCTTTAAGCAGCGAACTGGTTTGGCTGACTGGAGTCGACAAGGATTGCTTCAATTATGCATGACATAATCTTTGCAATTCACATTTGTTTTTTTTTTCAAGACCAAATTGTATTATCTGCAAAAAGTAACTCGAATATATTGATCATGAAAAGGCTGTTTGCTTTCTGAATGATCTCAATCGGTCAGTCGAAATTACGCTCATATATATACTAATGTATGCTAGCCGTTTCCTAGCGTGTTCTGCTAGCTGGTTGAGAAAAGCTGCTTGATAAAAGTAGCTTTTTCTTTGTTCTCAAATGTTGGAATAGATCATCATTTGTATTTCTTGGTACCAGATATATGTGGTTAATTTTCATGCAGCACCCATTACACACATAGATTATTGATTAATCAACTGTGGTATTGATTGACAACTGTATATTATATTATGTTTTTATCATTTGACAACTGGTAATATATAAAGCGATATATACTGCACAGATTCACGATGGCCACACAAAACATTACCAATCAACTCGTCCTTTTGGTACTATTAGAGACCCGCATGCCAAGAAATTCCGAATGAGTATCTTTTAAACAGTATGTTTAAGCGTGTCTATCAGGACTACGAGAATGTTTAAATTCCTAATTCATTGTTTATTATTCAAGCCACTGTCAAGAATATTCTTGGGAAAGCAGCCGTTAATTTACGTGAATGTTCATTGTTAGTTTTATATAATATTCTTGCATCAACATGTTCCATATATAATACTCCCTAATTGGTATTGAACTAATTTAATTAGTCTATATTTTTTAGCTCATTGTATGTTTACGTCAATGCTTAAGCAAATATAAAGGAGCTTTACGAAGGCGATGTAAGTGATGAGAAAAAATTTTGGCTCCTTCCGGAAGACGCCAAGCCCGACAGTGGGGATATCATCGAGGGTGGGAATGCTTGCTTCCCCATCGACGTTGCTACGGGGAGGAGCCAACACCCATTCAATGATAACTTTGAAGAAACATTTCATAATCGTATAAGTGTGAAGTGAGCAGCATCAAATTTTAATATTGATGCAATTCAGATTTGATGATTGTTACATATATAATGCATAATAGATAGAAATGCCACTGTGTGATCTCCTTATTTAATGACCACATCTTAGCCACGCTGTGCCACGTTTAATTCTCGTTTTTAAGGCCACATTTGCTACTCTACCAATCAAGAAGGCTGGGTAGTTTCTTTCATGTTCTTCCTTTTTCCTCGACTTTCTGATAAAATTATAAAATTATCCTTAATTTCAGACGGATTCGACCTGCCAACGAGCATGATAGACTAGCAAATCTGGTCTCTATATTTTCTTTAATTGTACTAATATTTATACATTTTCTTTGAACGTTATATTTTGATTTATATATGTCCACATTCATGGGTCATTGGCATTTTATTATAATCATCTTCAAAACAAACTTTTTTGAAAATATTTGACTTAATTAATTCCGCATTTTTTTATATCAAGGTATTTGTTTGTGTACATTCGATAGTTGATGTTTCTTATTGCATATTTTGATTTCATTGAGTTGTCATCCGTATATTTCCATATCAGTATAAACAGTTTCCGTGCATATTTGACATTTAGAATACGAAAAACAATCAATTGTAAGGTCTTATGTACTATCAATATATATGTTAGACCAATAAACAAGTAGATATGCACGGATGATAGCACTCACTACATTATTGATGTGTATTAATTGTATGTCAGTAAAATATATGTTTATTAATAATTTTTATATTATATTATTCTTATTAATAAATAAAAAATTAAAAATCACATTTTAATGAAAAGTAAGAAATTTGACTAATCAAAATTCAAAAAATAAATAATAAATAATTTAATTATAAATCTTAATTATTCAATTAAATTTATCATCAAAATCAGAGTTTAATAAAAAGTTATATATAAAATTAGAGTATATTTTTAATATACGCCACCCATGGTGCACAGTATCTTTACCTAGTCATTTACAAGCAGGTGATAGCTAGTTTTTTATGCCTAATTGGGCTGAAAATGATACAAAAAAACCTGAATAAATTGGGTTGGATTGGAAGATTCTGCTTAATTCCCAGCTTGTCTTTTTCATATACAAATATGCCAACCAAACTTTATTTTTTCTAGGATTTGGTTCCTTCAAGTGTTCTGTCACAGTACGAGCCCAACCCTTGCATGTGCATGGGCATGGAAAAGGGCAACATATATAATGGCTACTGATATTAAATAACGGAACAAGAGTAGTAATGAAAAGGTGACAAATTAATCAAACAAAACTACTGATCAAAAGGATAATGTGTAGCCAAAAGTGCAAGCAAAGATTTTTGTCCCCGTGTGTTTGTAACTTTGCCCTCCTTCAAGTTATTCCAGACCGTTCGTTCATCAAGGCATGGCGCCACCATCAAATAGTAGATTATTTTCCTTTCCTCATCCTTGCTTATTAAAACCACCGATGTGAAGAAAACCGGGTGCGATGTTAACTTGTTTTTTTCTTTAGAGTAATTATTTGAGCTTGTATATTCACGGAGCTGGACTGCTTGGGAAGGTACGATTCTGGCTATCTTTGTAGGGATCACATGTACATGGACGATCCTTATGGGGCATCGTGTAACCGATGACATGGGGAAATAAAGGTGAATGCTCAATGGGCTCATCACTATTTACCTTTTTTTAACCTTTTCTTTGTATTTTTCAAAATATTTTGGTTATGTTTTTGTCTATATATCAAGGTTATAAATACCAAATTGGATAATCCTGCCAATATACGACCGAAAATCCTGCCAATATTGGCCATTGCATCGTTTAAAAACTCATGATTTAGATTTAGTTCAACAGGCTAACGGGTGAAATGAATTGGGAGTCAGCTTTAACGCTTCAAGGCAGCTCAAAGCCAGCGATTTTATTTTGTCAATCCAACTACAAAAGGTTACATAAAATTTAATATATGTTGTTATCTTTGAAACTTGAAATTGACAACTATTAAATTTTTATTGTTTAGAAATTAATATTTATTTATTTAACCTAATTTAAAAGAAAAAATAATGTTTTATTAATTTGTTATTTGAGTCTAAGACCTAATCATAAAATCTGTCCGTAAGAAATTATCTAACTCGGAAAATAAAGGGGTAAAATTGATTCCACAAATTGTTTGAGTCAAAACCGAAATTTTCAACGATATATGGATGTAAGGGGCGTGCAGAAGGGATTCCGACGGGAGATGAAGCGGAAAATTATCGAATATTGGGAATGGAAAAGGGTGCATATATGGAAGAGACGGCCGAGCCCGGAAAGAAAACAATAATTGGAGACTGTTAACACGTGAGCCGTCAACATTATGATATTGGCCTGTCCACCTGTGAAGTTTCACGAATAGTGCTGCTCTCTCCACCTATAAATCAATCTTACAATTTACGCCTTTCAAAAAAACAAAACAAAAAACAAAAAATCAATATTACACACTAGTACAAAATTTTCAAATTGTTCCCTAAAAATCAATATTAAATTGAATACTTCTTTTAACTTTAGGTGAAATTACTAAATCGGGTGAAAAGTTGTTAACATTTAATTCGATTCTAATTTGGCACAATTAGTTCACTATAACAGGATGATCATCGTTTGACAGATACGAGTGTGAGTGTGCACAAGCTACCAATAAAAAATAAACGAAATAAGGTGTACAGTAGTGCTTTGGATGGAAGTGAATAATTTTTTCTTATTTTATACGATGATTATGTTTTTCAATAAATATTATTTTCTCAATTTTTCTATTTACTAGACTTTTTATTAAATATTTTTGCATTGCATGACGTGTTACACTTTTTAAAATTATTATATTCTAATTATAAACATTTACACATTTGACTATAAGATAATATTTTCCATCTTGATTAAATTTCTAATATTTCTAATTTAATTAATGAAAAAATTAAATGCAAAAATGACAATATTAAATTTGTGTTTATCAACTTTTTTTCATCTTTATCACATTTCTAATTTAATAATCTAAAATTCCGCAAAATAGTAACATTAATGAGAGTTTTGTAAAAATTTAAAGGATTAATTTTTCATCAATAACATTTTTTGTAATTTATTTAATTAAAGAATTCCTAAAATAATAATAGTTTGACAACCCTTTTTCATCTCTATCATATTTCTAATTTAACTAATTAAAAATTCAGAAAATAATAATAAGATATTGTAAGAATCCAAAATATTATTTTTTTCATTTTAATCATGTTTGTAATTTATTTAATTAATTAATTCCGTTAATAACAATATTTATCAACAAGATTTACTTAATTGAAAATTCTGAAAATAGTAATATTAATAAGGTTTTGTAAAAAAACAAAATGACTAATTTTTTCATTTGCATCATGTTTGTAATTTATTTAAATAAATAATTCCGAAAATAACAATAGTTTAATAATTCCGAAAGATTGAAGTACATTTATTGAGTCTGTAAACTGTTGAATTAAGTCATCTTCTGAGCCATTTTTTGTTATTATATTGAATCTTTAATTTTTAAATTGTCTAACCTGTTTGTTATTTTCTTTAAAAATTCATCATTTACAGGTACTTTTGTATTAAAATTATAAGGAATTGGAGGAGGCTTAATTAAAACTGGTTGCAGACTATCAACCTTTCCTTTTGCTTTGATTTTATCATAATAGTTTTCTTATATTGAGGATAACTATGCGGCTATTATTTGTAAATGCATATGTGTATAATTATTTTGTTTAATAATTATTGCTGTATCTTCTGGTTTATTATGTGTATGCACAAAACTCATTGCTTCTATTGTACCATATTTAATATTTCCGACAGAAGGGTGTTTACTAGTTATTGTTTTTCCCTCAGATGTTTCCCATGTGTGTGCTTCTTTAGTAACTAATATTTTAGGTGTTATAAAATTTTTAAACCATTTTTTAAAGGGAAGTTCATACCCTAACATAGTTAACTCATCATAATATAATGTTTTATAGTCAGCTAATTGCTCTGTATTAAATGTATTAAAATACCAAGTTCTAAAATTTTTTTTTATCTTTTATAAATTCTTTAGAGCATTTCTTCCTATTTGGTTCAAATATTATGGTTTTAATATTAAATTCTATATCTGAAAATGTAGGTTCAGAGGGTTCATATAATGCATGTGGAATCTTATTATCTGACATTATAATTCTAGCTACATTAGAACTAAATGCTTGATTTTGATGATATGTTGGAGTATATCGTCTACTAGTACTATTTCTACCAAAGATAATATTAACATCTCCATTTGTTTCTTCAATTATTGTTTTAGCTATACGTTTTTCTATTATTGGTGGAACTATTTTCTCTAGTTTCCATGATTCTGGTAATGTTATTTCATTCCATTGAATTGTTTTAGGAAGTCGCCATGACACTGTGCTCCCTGGTCCCACCAAGTCGGAACAAACTTCATAAATCAGGGTGGACCCCACTTTTAATGAGTTGTGGACCCCACATCACCGTTTACCCAGTTCCCAGTTGTCATTACTTTTCTATAAATAAGTTCTCTCCCTTCTTATGAAAGATCATCTTCTTTCACCTCCAGATCTTTTCTCCAATCATCGTCTCTTCAAGCTTTTCGTCTCATCTGTCTTTTAACGCTTGTCTTTCATCGGTCTTCTTTGTTGATTCTTCCATCTAGTCTGCAAGTGTTTCTCTGTTTCTTGATTTCACTTTCAATTTTCAAATTCAGTTTTAAGCGTCAAGTTTTCATCGTCCTTTCGTTTATAATATATTCTTTATAAACATCCTTTTCTTCTTTTCTTTACGTCACGTGGTTCTTTCGATCTTTATCTTTGTGTCTGCTTTGATCAGTTTATGATCCAATAAAAAAATTGTTTGTTTGATTTTGACTTCGATAGTATCTGAAAACATCGGTTTGTTTGGTTGACAGTGTCGATAACTTTCTACGGTGTGTTTGAAAACATATACCATCTGTATCTGTTTATATACTGTATGTATATGTCTAGTATGTGTGTATTTACATTGAGTGAGTAAAGAGTGTATTTATTATAACATTTCACCATGAGTGATTGTAAGTGAGTGATTGTAAAATACTACAAATTTATAAGAGCTTCTAAATTTGGTAAATATAACTCTGAACTCTTGCCTCTGAACTCTTGCCTCTGAGCTAGGCTAACTTTGGGATTTTATGCATCACCTCTAAGCAAGCTATATATGCTTTACTTTCTGTCTTTACATTTCTGTTCAGGTCTCAGGCTAGACTGTTTTATTTGTTTAAGTTTGTGGTTCGCGGTTACAGCCTGATCTTCCACAACTCTATGTTGTGCATATTATGGACAAGGGCAAAGGCAAAATGCCGCTTTATCCTATGCAACCTAAGTATCCTAAACATGCTCCACTGTTTTACAAAAATTATCTTCATTTTCCTACATGAGGGACTCTCCGAATAAACCTACTTTTAAAATTTTGAGTCCTTTCATCTAAAAACCACTTTTTCATTGTCTTTGCTATCTAGAACAAACACCTGATGTTTTAGAAAGAGTGACCCTTCAGAGATGCAAAACAACATTTTCCACTATATTCCCATTATCCAGTAACTTCAAGCAAAACCAAAATCTTTTATGAATGTGTCTTACAAGATATGTTATCCTGTGAATTTACTCATCGTTATGTAGGAGATGATTTTGGTACTTCATTGAAATATCCAGAAGATTATGAGACAAAAATTTCTTATAATAAACTAATTATTAGCAAAGTTGTGTCATTAGAAGAATATTATATGAGTCCGTGTCTATTTCTTCTAAATGTAAAACTTTAAATTTAGCCTCTAATTTTGAATCTACTTCTAAACCACTACACATTGTGTCAATAATATACCCACTAGTACTGCCTCCTAATGTATATTTACAATATTTACAGGTAAAGCATAATAATCATTAAATGGCTGAAAACAATATTATTCAATTGACTTATACTTTGGATTTTTGTTCTAGAGTTCAACTTTCTATTACTCCAAAGGTTGAAGTACCTGAATCTCATATTAGAATAAGCCAAAAGGATATTGATGAGGTTTTAACAACAATTGGAGCAACTTCATCATCCCCTCTCCTTGATGGACATAAATAACCAAAGATTACCTCACAAGATTATATTTATTCTCTTTGCGAAAAAAATGGTCATGTTACCGATTATTGCAGTCTTTCTCAAAAGTCACCACAAATTTCAAGAAAATATTACTATTGTGGTGAATCTGGACATTCTGTGAAACAATATTCTTATAGAGACGATTCTCTAACTACATTCTCTATTCCTGGAACAAAGGCGTTATCTGTAAAATCAGAAACTTCTCCTCTACAACCAGCAAGCCTAGCTTCCCCAAAGATATCTAATACGTATACTACTCTCTCTAAGGCTCAATCTTTCGATACGAGTCAACACTGAAGTCATTATTTTCAACATCAAAAATAATTCAGTTTGATGTATCTGCCACGTTATAATCTTATCTGCCAGGTTAGCAAAGACACGTCAATAGAAAATCTACAGGTTAGCATGCCACATAGGATTCACTTGCTAGGTCAACCTTATCCGATGACATCAGCGGATCTTCTGGTTAATTTAAACCTATTCTGCCAGTCTCAAGTTTTTAACTATAAATAAAAAGTTCATGCATCTGTCTTGACATCGATCACTGGAGCTCTTTATCTCTCTCTGCTCTCATCTTCGAGAATCTTCCTTTCTCTTCTAAATTTCTTCTTTGTAAAAAGAGGTCTATACTTTGCAAGTTTGAGCGTGAAGTGTGTTTGAGTGTGAAGAGTATTTGAGAGTGAAGTTTGAGTGTGAAGTTTAGTGTGAAGTTTCTTAAACAGAAAACCCTTCTGTAAATCTTAAAGGTTGAATTCAATACAAGTAAGTTTGTTTGAACTCGTTCCTTTGGAACTATATATGTTAGTAAAGAACCATATTTGTTCTCCGTGAATTATATGCTTTTAATAAAGTCTTAAATATCATATTGTTCTATTACTATTTTTTCTAAGTTTTCTATAATAGAACTGTCTATTTGTTTTATTTCTGCGTGTTACTGTTACTATATTTGTGTTACTATTACTGTGTTAGTCTGTTTAGTTGATTAAGATCGAGCAAAATCTTGGGTATCAAGATTAACTTGGTATCAGAGCCTAAGTAAATTAAGATTACTTAAGTGACAGAGTCTAGATCCTAATCTTAATACCCAGAGATTTCGCTCGATCTTAATCAACTAAACAGCTTGTACAATAATAGTAACGCAAATATAGTAAATTAAGATTACTTAAGTAGGTGACAAAGTCTAGATCCTAATCTAAATACCCAAGATTTCGCTCGATCTTAATCAACTAAACAGACTGGCACAGTAATAGTTACACAAATATAGTAATAGTAACACTCAATAAAACAAATAGATAGTTCTATTATAAAAAACTTAGAGAAAACAATAATAGAACAATATGATATTTAAGACTTTATTAAAAGTATATAGTTTACGAAGAACAAGTATGGTTCTTAACGAACATATATAGTTCCAAAGAAACGAGTTCAAACAAACTTACTTGTATTGATTCAACCTTTAATAATTACAAAAGGGATTTTTGTTTAACAAACTTCACACTCAAACTTCACTCTCAAATACTCTTCACACTCAAACTACAAACTTACAAAGTACAGACCTCTTTTACAAAGAAGAAATTTAGAAGAGAAAGGAAGATTCTCAAAGGGACAAGAGAGAAAGAGAGATAGCGAGCTCCAGTGATCAATGCCGAGATAGATGCATGAACCTTTTATTCATAGTTGAAAACTTGAGACTGGCAGAACAGATCTAAATTAACCGGAAGACCTGCTCACGTCATCGGATAAGGTTGACCTAGCAAGTGAATCCAGTGTGGCATGCTGACATGTAAATTTTTGGTTGACGTGCCTTTACTGACCTGGCAGATAAGATTATGACGTGGCAAGTATGTCATGCTGACTTATTTCTGATGTTGAAAATAATGACTTGAGTGCTGACTCGTATCGGAAGATTGAGCCTTAGAGAGAGAGCAGTATACATAGTAGATATCTTTGGAGAAGCTGAACTTGCTGGTTGTGCAGGAGAAGTTTCTGATTTTGCAGATAATGCCTCTGTTCGAGGAGTAGAGAATACAATTGAAGAATAATCTCTATAAGAACATTATTTCACAAAATGTCCAGATTCACTCCAATAGTAACATGTTCTTGAAATTTGTGGTGACCTTTGAGAAAAGACTGCAATAATCGGCAATATGGCCATTTTTTTACGCAGAGAACAAATATAATCTTGTGAGGTGATCTCTAGTTGTCCATATCCACAAAGGAGAGGGGATGATGGAGTTGTTGCAATTGTTGTTAAGATTTAGGTACTTCAACCTTTGAAGTAATAGGAAGTTAAACTCTAGAACAGAAATCCAAAGTATAAGCCAATTAAATAATATAGTTTTCAGCCATTTAAGGATTATTATACTTTACCTGTAAATACTGTAAATATACATTAAGGGCAGTGCTAGTGGGTACACTGGTGACACACTGTGTAGTGGTTGAGAAACAAATTCAAAATTAGAGGCTTAATTTGGAATTTTACATCTTGAAGAAATAGGCATGGACTAAGAGAAAATAGCTTTCTTTTTTTTTCTTGAAAGGCTGAGGTAACTCATATAAAGAAATGAGAGAAGCGAACCTATCTCACCATCTACTATAGATTTTATGGGCTAATGAAGAAAGATAATTGCCCATGATTTCGTTATAGTAAAAACAAAAATTCTAGGATACAATCCAAGGAATTTGATAATAAATAATAAATTAGAAAAAAGCAAAACCTAACTCTGAATCAATACATTCTTGAAATAACTGAAACTGCTTTTGAATAATAGGAGGAAGATAATGTATTTCTAGACCAAAGTCTCCTTACCATTGAGTAAACTAAATAGGGATTCGATAGAGTTTTGGAATATCAACATGAATAAACCAAGAATGTTGTCCAAAATTATTTTTATATAGCAAGACTCTATCAAATACTTCTATATAATCCTAATAAGTATAAGTAATAGGAAAACCAAATATGCAATACTGATCATATAAGGTTCTTATGGCATTGGGATTCCCATATTCACTTATACTTAAAACCTTCTTGATAATCATTTTACTATACATAATGCATGTCTCAAACTGGTTTGGATAAGCCATTTGATGAGCTAATAAGTTGCCACTACACTTATGAGAAATTTTTATTGAACGAGTCTCTAGCAAAATCAATTCAAAATAATATCTGGTCTTATTAGACTAAACATGAAAAGGAGAAAGTTGTGACAATACTTAGAGTCTAAACCCTTTTTTAATATATAAGATGATAGAGTCTAAACCCTTTTTTATATGTAAACTTTGTGAACCTATATATTAGTCATTAATGTTTTATCAAATGATTCACGATAAAAACTTATGGATGTGTATTTTGAAAATTACCCATTACTGCCTCCCAATACTCCTCAATTTGAACCGATAAATGAAATATTAATTAACATGATGCAAGTTTATAAAATTCACAAATAAAAAAAAGTTCCTACTCTATTATTTCCATGTGTGTGTGTGTAAAATTTGTATATTACTACGGTCAACGTCAATTGCTTGCCATTTTTTATAAGAATCACCTCCCCAATTTGTGTTCCTCTCTCTCTCTCTCAATAAGAATCACCTCCCCAATTTGGTAGTATTTTAACAAATATGTGACCTACGCACAAAAGTTAATAAAAAATTAAAATAAGCAAACTGTGGCGACTTTTGTATTATTGATTTTCTGTTATTTGATTTAAACATGGTTACTTGAAAAGGACATCAATGCATTTTTCAAAATATCAGCTTTAAGAAAGTAACAAGAAAAAAATTAGGTTAATGGAGCATAATCATCAGCAATTATATCTCTTTCTAATCAGCTAGCAATTCAACTTTCACCTGCCATTGCCACAAGTGGAGACTCTGTACTCTCGAGCTACAGTGGTGAAAACTGTAAAAAGCCTTTCTCAAGGATTAACAATAGGAAATTTCTTAGCATTAACAACCTATTTTACTTCGTAGGCAATAACATAAAAGTACTCCAAATTTTGAGAGGTTAGATCAGAATTCTGCTACTAGTACTGATAAGATTAGATAAAGAAATATACCTTACACAAATCTATCCTAACTAACAGTATTAATGCACCTGTTGCCTTAATTGGAGCTTCAATCAGGAATAGGTCAGTAAAAGCTAGCTGCGGATGCTACAGTTTAGTCGAAGTATGTAGAATTAGATTGTAGAAAATGAAAAAAATGATAGGTTACATGCACAAACGGTTGAAAAGAATCACAATTGAGTTTTATAAAACCTATAAGTTTGATACCAAACTTTGCATACACAGAATAGTGGTAATGTTATGGTCAATTATGTAGTGTACAGCTCTTTTAATTTCATCCATTTGTAACAATTTCTCTTCCCGTATTCTATTTGGACTTTGTCCATCAGAATTCCACAATCAAGAAGCCAAAACATCTCACGAGTATACTCTCGAGATTGAATTGATAGATAGAAGATAATACCTGAGACATTTGTGTTCACAAGGGAAGCATTGAATTCCTATTTCGACCAAGTCTTGAAGAAAAGAAATTGCCACTGCTGGAGCGAGACCGTTTCATGGCAACCAGCCTGCTAACAAACGGAGAACCTTTTCCTCCATTACCTACAATCTTAGCAAAGCTGTTATTACGGCCATACTTGGTGGAAGAGCCAAGCCTTTTCAACCGAGAACATTCACCCAAACTTGCCTTCTTCTCTCGATCTTGTTCACGCAAGAGCTCACCAGCTAATGACATATGTAACTTTGATGCAGCCAATGAATCCATTGATACAGATCGACGAACTGGTTGCAGTTCATCACCTGAAATTTCAAATACATACTCCCCTGTACGGTGACTGTCTCTCAAATCACTATGAACACTAATCCTCGAATCTGTCCCAGGTACTAAAGCTCCTTCAAATGCTTCAGCATCCATCAATCTTCCATCTTCTCTCTCTACTACAGAAGGCAGTTCACCCACAAAATTTTGCCCATCCAATTGTTCATCCAATCTATCAATACTCTGGATATTTTCTCTTAGAACCTCAACTGGGTTATCAGAGTCATGGGGAATCTGGCTGCTTGTAGAACCATTTGCTGGATTTGACACAATCCGAGCTCGACAAAAGGGACAGTTAACATGAGACCTAAGCCAAGTATCAATACAAGCAACATGGAAGGCATGGCTACACTTTGGAAGCAACCTAAGATCTTCATTATCCTGGAATTCAGAGAGGCAGATAGAACACTCAGTCCCCTCAATCAGACCATCACCCTTCTTGTACTTGCACATAGTAATCGCATTTATAACCGATTGTTCAAGCCCCACCGTATTAATATACCACACATAATTCACAGGGTTCTCAACAATTTCATCCTCCTCTTCCTCCCCCTCCTCCTCCCCCTCCGATCCCTCTCTGGCAGGAGGAGCCCTCCAACGTCTCCAAATAACACAAAACTTTGCAAGGACAACATAGTAGCTAGAAATCAAGAACAAGCTACAAAGCACAGCTATGATTACAACCACCGTAGTAGACAGACCAGAGCTGTTTGACGCACTAGGTGGAGCGAGAGGGGACAATTCATACTCGCTGGGCGATTTGCAGCATGGATCAGTTTTGAGTCCTTCGCAATCACAAATTTTAACAACAAAACTTGCGTTTTTAACAGGGAAGAATATTTTATGAATGAAATCCATGATACCAAACAGATGGAAATTGACAGAGGAAACCGAGAAGATCACAAACGCACTTTGGCAATTCAGCTCCGGCAACAAGATGGGGGGTGGGAATGATCCATGCTTCAAAGACCTACAAGAGGGGAGAAGATCCAGAGCTCAATCTCTGAGGATTGGGAAGTTGGGGCGGGGTTGAATGGTTTGGAAACTGCGAGGAAGCTAGGAAAATGGGAGTTTCTGGGGTGGGCAGTGGTGGTATTCGTGTAATCTGCACTTTGGCGTGGATTAGCTTCCAACATCGCCTGTTACGCTGTATGTGACCGGTTACCAATATCAACATACGAAATCGTCTACCTTAAAACATTTTGGTCGAGTTTGGTTCGAATTTGATTCAACCTATTTATGGTCGAGTTGAAGTCCTTTAGTTCGGGAAGAGGTTGCTACATGATTACTTTAAATGTTTAAATATTTTTGCACTTGAATGACTAGTAAAATTTATGGGTGGAACGAGAGAGATATGAGCCAAAGTTGGACCTTCAGGCATCGTAGTCTCCAAAGGAGATTATTCTTTTACTTGTGTTAATTGTGTAAGCATAACGGTTCAAAACTCGTTTGAACTCGATTCATGATTGAAAGAATTTTGAACATACATATTTAAGCTCGACTCGGATATCTTTTATGTATTCGAGCTCGACTTAAAGTATTTAATTTTTCTGAGCTCGAACCCAATTCATTCGTGAGCTCGAAACCAACTCGATTAAATGTTGATTGAACCCACAACCTTGAGGACGTCAAGGTGAATACTTACCATCTCAACTATCTTACTTTTTTATTATTATATTGTTAATAAATAAATAAATAAATAAGATATAATATAAAAAATGTATTATTATATTATTTTATCAAGTCGAGCTATTAGTCAAGTTCGAGTTATAACCGAGTCGAGTTAAGTCGAGTACGACCTTGCTCAAGTTCGGCTCGTAAGATTTGAGTTCGAGTCAAGTTTGAGCTTGTGCATTTAAATATTGAGTTTCGAGTCGAATCAAGCCGTTCTTTATTAGATGTGTGAGCCATCTCATATTGTTTCGAGAAGAGTTTGCCATCTTAAATACAAATTAATGGGAAAAATTATTATTTGATTGAGGTTTTAGATTAAGATAGACCCTGATAACTATTTTAAGATAGATAAAACCAATTAGATAGGGCTACATTTATTTAAGACTCTACAATTATTTAAGACATTTATTTAAGACTATAAAAGGAGATAGATAATTAAAATGTGTTTGAAGAAGGATCAGTTGTCCAACCTGCTCATAGTGTTGATAAGATGGCTAAAACTCTATCTTATTAACTTCTCTATGATAATTTGCTTCTCAAAAAAAAAAGACGAGAAAAGTATTTATCCTCAAACAATGACCTCGTTAATGCTCCCCCTTAATCAAAACCCGTAGAATTTGGATTTCGAAGAAATTGGGCCTTCTACATCAAATGTTATGCCGGTGAAGTTGTACGGCCTGTAGCGTCCAACGTCCTTCAAATGGGCTTCTTCTCTTTTGTTTGCAATTCAAGTAGCAAAACAGCTAGCGTATAACCTTCTTTGTAGTTCTGAGTCTCACAAACTATAAATGTAATTGCTATTCTTCAACGTTCTGGAATGTGCTCGAAGATTTCCGTAGCATCACCACTGACCCCATCTAGAAAATCACCCCTTTTGTTAATTTCGTAATCTTTTTTTAGTAATTAATAATTTCAATAATAATTTTTTTGGGTGGGGATAGTTGGCACCCAAATCGGTCCTTCGGGTTAATTATGTTCTTTGCCCGTATAAAGGGTGTTAAGTAGTCCCGCATGAGTTGACTTATTTGTTCATGTTGATGAAATATGAACACATTAAATACGTGGCAATATTTGTTATGTTTCAACTTTCAAAGGGCTTAAGGGTGCTAATTATACTAGTCAAATCAAGTTTAGCTATATGCTCAAATTTGGCTCATTTGTCTTGGACTTTGAGTCATGCTTTATAGGCTTTCAAACCGAGTTGAGTTTGAGTCGAACAAAAGAAAACTCGTTCATTTTCATTTATTTATATTTATATTTTTATACTTTAAAATAAAAATAATTTAGAAGGATTGAATAATTCAACTTAATATGTGTAAAACCAATGATTCAAATCAAGGATTTATATTCAAAATTGATTAATTCGATTGTTATTTTTAGTCGAGTTAATTTTAGAACACGCGTACTAAATCGAGGTCGATCGTATGTTATGAGCCGGTTATGTTTATAGCATATTAGAATGAATTATCGGAATATATGGGAGTATGCTAGTTTATTTTTATTTTTATATATAGTAAATCGTAGAATTATTTTTAAGCTGTTTAACCTAATAGGATGTGTTATAGGGCAATTTGGGTGGGTTAAATAGTTATAAAGCATGTCATTGTGATGTTGTAGCATGTATTATATTCCATTAGATTTTTCCTTTTTATGGATTTATTATGAGTTAGTTATTATTTTTGACTCGAGTTGCATTCGGGTCAAGTGTTATTTATGATATTACCACCCAGCATTACCTAACCTTTTTCTTCTCTACCAAACCTTGATCGCCGCCGCGCCACCCCCTCGGCTTGTCGCCGCCGCCACCGATCGACAATGCCAAACCCGGCCACGCCATCGCTGTGCCACCCTGAGCGCCCTCGGCCGTCACCAGACCTCCATGATGCGAGGGAGCTGCGTTCTAGTCCCATGCTCCCGTCGCCAATCCCGCCACTGGCGACCATCACCGCTGCCATCCAGTCACCACCTTGATGTCGTCAACCCTCCCACAACCTTCCTTGATCGGAGCGGAGCCCATTGCCGCCCATCTTAGCCAGATCTCATCACCCACCACCGACTACTCTTGTTTTGCCCTTTTCCGGCAAGTCGCCACCTCTATTGATCGTGTCGATGTCATAGACGGTCAGGCTCGCCGAGCCAGTGCCAATAGTGCCCCAAACCACTGCTATCCACCCAGTAGACGTTGCCGACGACGACTACTAGAAAATCGCCAGAAAGCTGCCAAAAAACCACGAGAACTTGTCGGAACCTTATTGGAAAACCGGATTCTTTAGAATTCGCCAGATCTTCCGCCGAACTCATCCAGTTGAACCCGATCAAACTTTGGACCCAGTCAAGCTCTGAATTCAAGCTTCGAGATGCACGATGAAACCCTAGCCGTCTCCGATTGCCGAAGACGAGAGGTATAATTACCTCCAATTTAATTATTTAAAATTAATGATTGTTAGCACAACATGCTAAAATTGATTAATTGTCGTAATAAATGTCAGGTTGTGAATGAAGTGATGATTTGCATTGTAACACCCCGTTTCGGCTCACCCGTGAACCGACCCGGAAATGTCACCGGCGACCGAACCGTTCGCTAATCTACTGGGTTCAATTAAGTCGACCCGGATCTGCCCTCGGCATCTTTAGATGGGGATGCAACCATGAGATGCATGAATGGGAATATTTGGGTTCTAACGGAGTCCTACATGCATATGATGATATGCAAGCAAAACAAAACAAAACAATAAATGAGAAACCAAAAGAAAAGAAAATATATACTACTACGTAAAAAAGGACAGAGTTTCCCTTAAAAGTACAATGAGGGCCAACCTGTTCGAAGTCCGATTAGATTGGACTGGGTGCGTTCAGCGGATGATCCGGCGAATTTCCCACGAATCCAATTTTCAGGCGGTTCCGGCGGTTTTCCGGCGAGTGTCGCCAGTTTTCTAGCGGATTCTGGCGATTTTCCGGCGATGATTCAGGACGGGGCAATTAGGGGGTCTTTCCGCACTAGCTCGACGAGCTTGGTCCGATGGTGGTGTCAAACAATGTAGCCGGGGCGGCGATGGCCATCGACGGCGGAGTCGAAAATGGGCGGCAATGGCGGCATGCTCCAATCGGGGCTACGGCCGGCCTCGACGGCAGTCGGAATGATGGGGGAAACGTCGGCGACGGCGAGGGGGTGGTAGTCGGGGTCACAGCGACGGCGCAGCTTGGACGACGGCGGAATCAAGCTCGGAGTGGCGATGGCCGAGGCGGCTTCACGGCATTGGGGCGGCGCACCAGCAGGTGATCGGTGGTCGGGGTCTGTCGGGGCGGCACGGCGACAGCACGGCATGGCGGAGTGGCGTCGATCGGCGGCAGGGCGGCGGCGTCGGCGGCGGCAGCACACAACGGTGAGGGTTTGGGTGAAGAAGGGTCGGGAGGGAGAAAAAATACCCTCAATGGCAGTTTCATAATTAAGTATTGACTTGATTCCTACGCGAGTCAAAATAATAACTAATTAGTAATAAATTCTAAAAAAAATCTAGAAAAATATGGAAAAATTCCATAAAATAAAACAAACACAACAACATCCAAATGACATGCTCTATAACTAATAACCCACCCGAATATAATCCAATGCGTCCTAATGCGTTATTCGGCCTAAAACTATTCTACGATCAAATAAAAATAACAATCAATACTGCATACCTCCATATATTTGATAACCCATTTTTCATCAACTTTCAGGTGTTATCTTTTTGCACTTGAGCATACATGGCCCTCATCGCTCATAACTCACGACTGGCCTCGACTCAGCATGCGGTTCATGAAACTGACTCGACTCGAACTAATGGTTGAACCGACTGGTTCGGTAACGTAAAACCCTGACTCGAGTCACGGGTTTTACAACCTTCCCTCCTTATAAAAATTTCGTCCTCGAAATTTTAGATTAAGGAGGCTTCACTCTGGTAGCTATATACTAAATGTGAAATCTAAAGTGAGAAGCGTGTGTACCTGTCACGTTTGTCGTATCCTCTAGTGCTTCAGCAATCGTGGCTGTGTCCATCCCTACTGCCCAAGGTGGTGCCGGAATGGATGGTCCTGGTGGTGGTGTTGTTTGCATTCCTCTCTGATCCAAGGCTTTCTGTTCTTGTCCTGTTATGATAGCTACAAGTCCTCTCTGCTGCTGCCTCAGTGGCTGTTGGTCTCTGCCTCTCTGGCCTTGACCTTGACCATGTTGGCCTCTCTACTGTGGTTGTTGCTGGGGAGCTGGGAGTGCAAGTTTCTATGGAAGTGCTGGGAGTGTCACCTGTTGGGTATAGCCACTTGGACAAGTTGCAGCTCTATGCCCTGGTTGACCGCAACTATAGCATACGTCTGTGCCTACTCTGCATTCTACAGCTCTATGTCCTTGCTGACCGTATCTACAGCATCTGTCTGTGCCTGCTCTACACTCACCTCCATGACGACGTCGGCAATTCTGACAGAAGGGTGCTCTGTAGCCCTGAACTTGGGCATCCATAGCCCTCATGGCAACTGGTGCATTTGACCGTTGTCTCTGCTGTTTTCCCTGCTCTGACTGATACGGTCTCGAATGTTGTTGCCTCTGGTCAACATCCTGGCGAGGTCTAGCCGCTATGACTCGTTCTGCCTCGCTTGCAGCTCTCACAACATCACCGAAAGTAACAAACTTCCTATCCAAATAGGCCATCCTGATCTCGTGATGGAGGCCTTCGTAAAAACTCTATGTCCTTCTTTCTTCGGTGGACACCAAGTCTGGTGTAAATCTCTCAAGAGCTCTAAACCTAGTCTCGTATTGTACAACCGTCATGGGTCCCTGCCTCAGCGTCTGAAATTTCCATTCCTTCCTCTTCCTGACGTTTGACGGGAAATACTTTCCATCAAATTCTGCCCTAAATTTCTCCCATGTGATGTCCTGAGGCTGACGATGGGCAAATATAGAATTCTGGACCGAACTCCACTATATCCTTAGCTTCGTCCTAGAATGCTCCTGTGATGATGTGCACACGGTGCTCCGTGGGACATGCCATAGTGTCAAACACTCCTATAGTTGACGATATCCACAAGAATGCCTGTAAAACCCATGATTCGAGTTAGGGTTTTATATTCAGAACCGGTCGGGTCGACCGTTATTTTTCGAGTTGAGTCAGTTTCAGGACACGTGTACCGAGCCGATGCCAGTCGCGTGTATGAGCTATGAGGGTCATGCGTACCCAAGTATATGATGATAACGTCATGAACACAGCAGAACAGAATGAGTTATCAGATATATGAGAGTATGCCAGTCATTTTTTTTATTATTTTTATATATAGTGGATCGTAGAATTAGTATTAGGCCGTTTACCGCGTTAGGACGCGTTCGGGCAGTCTGGGTGGGTTGTTAGTCATAGAGCATATCATTATAATGTTGTGGTGTTGTTTGATTTTACGGGATTTTTCCCGATTTTTATGAATTTTTTTAGGATTTAATACGACTTAGTTATTATACTTGACTCGAGCCGGAGACGAGTCAAGTAATATTTACGAGTTTGCCACCACACACACCCTCGACCTCTCCTTTCTTCTTCCCCAAACCGCCGCTCGCGCCGCCCCTGTTCGCGCGCCACCGCCGCCACGGCCGACGCCGCCTGGCCGCCGTTCGACGCCGCCCAGCCCAGCCACGGCGTCGCCATGCTGCCCCGACCAGGTCCGGCCCCAATCGGGCCGCCGTGACGCCGGAATCGCCGTGCGTAGCGCCGCGGCTAAGTTTCGGTCGCGTCGTCGATTTCGCCGCCGGCGACCGTCGCCGCCACGATCAGGTGGTCGCCTCAGCACCAGCGACCACCCAGTGACCCTCCCCGACCGGAACGGAGGCCAGCGCCGCCCATCCCGGCCGGATCTCCACACCACCACGGCCGGCCTCTGTTTTATGCATTTTCCGGCGAGCCGCCACCTCCGTTGGCCTCATCGACCTTGTAGATGAGTCGGGCTCGCCGAGCCGGTTCCAATGGTACCCTACATGACCCCTATCCAGCTAGTAGATACCACCGGCAATTGTCGCCGGAAAACCACCGGAAGTCGCCGGAAAACCGCCAGCAGTTGCCGGAAAACCGCCGGAAAATCGGAATTTCTGGAATTCGCCGGAATTCACCGGATCTTCCGCGGGGCTCACCCGGTGGAGCCCGATCGAGCTTCGGACGCCGAGGAGCGCCGAATTCGAGCTCCGAGACGCGCGACGGAACCCTAGCCGTCGCCGATTGCCGACGACGTGAGGTATAATTACCTCCGATTTGATTATTTAAAGTTGATGATGATTGTTAGCACAGCATGCTAGGATTTATGATGTGATTGATAGTGAATGGAGGATAAGTGATGAAGTGATAAGTTACATGATGTGATTGATAGTTTATGGAGGTTAAGTGATTTAATGAAGTAAGAAAATTGAGCATGATAATCGTGTATGATGTAACTTAGGAAAAATACAATAAAATTGTCATGAATAGGATGAGTTAGAGTTATTTTCATATTTATGGTTATTTGATGATTGATTATTTTGTGTTTAATTGTGTTGAGTTTGATGCATCATTTAGTTAGCGGGCGTTAGTATTTAGTTTTGATGTGTAGGTACGTAATAGGAGCTCGCCGCCTAGGCGCGATGACACGCTTGGAGCTTCTACCAGGTCCGTTTAGGACTCGTCTCTGATTTACTCTTTCTATTGTATGTTTAATTTATTGCCTGCAGGACGGGTTAAGTGGCGTTTTATCGGATCCCACTTAACTCGGGCCATTTAATCGAACATTTTCCGGATTAATAACCCCTCGAGGATGAGATCCCTCGAGGTTGATTTCGAAAACAAGATCCACCAAAAGTTGCCTTCGGGCCTATTATATAACTCCCTACCCAAGCCTATATATATATAGTTTTCGTGTTTCTGTGAGACGAGAGATGGAGAAATCGACTGCACGTACCATGCAGAGGATGCCGTGACAGTCAAAGCGGGCTCTGGATTAGTGCCAGCGGACTGTTCCATTCCCGAGGGATCCTGACAACTCCGCGTTTGAGTTCCTCACACCCGGAGAACGTGGAGGTTTACGGGTACTGTTTAGTACAGCGCATGTCCGGACTTGTGGTTCAAAGGGTACTAAAGGCGACTGCCTGAGAGTACTCGGCCTTCGTGCTCAAGGCCAGGAGAAATATGGAGGTAAGGAGAGGGCTTAGGATAAAGTTTCACGAGAAGTACTGAAAAAGAAGTGCCGAGAGCGGCATAGTACCAGCAGCAGTAAGTTCGGGATGCTACCGGGTCTGCAGCCCAGTGGCTCCTCAGTAGTGCCCTTCAGAGTGTTCTTGAGGAAGTATATGATTTTCTTTCATATGAGAGTTTGCTCTCATAGCCAGCTTGTTATAGTTATTTTATTTTCCGGACCAGTAACACTTGTTACTGACGTGTTTTTATACTATATGTAGGTAATAATCACGAGTTGGAGGAGCCAGCTTGGACGGAGGAGCAATGAGGTCTTGTACACACACACATGTTAGATTTCTGAATGTTTAATATTGTATTATTATGTTATTATATTGTGAATGACATGAGTAAATGTTTGAGCATGATGATATGATGTGAATGAAATGGTAAGACACGATAATAGAATGCAAAATATGATCAGAGTTGAGCAGCGGAAGCGTAGTGGGTTGAGACCCAAGCTTCAGAATGAATACGTTATAAATGAGATTTTGTGTGATTGTTAATGTTTGCCGATATATTTGTATATATATTATTTTGACAGGGTGGGCCCATAATTGCACTTTTAGGGGAGACCCTGTTAGTTTTACTTTAGAATTTTCATCGATTTTGCTCGTAATTGTGATGGTGTGAAATTTAATTTGCATGTCATTCATGTAGTACCATGTTAGGATTTTGTGCATGCATTCATTCATGACAGATCGTATCTTCATCTTAAGACGCCGAGATTGGATCCGCACGAGTTAGGTTCGCGTTAGCCGACCTAATCGGGGCCTGTAACATGCCGGTTTGGTTCACGAGTGTGAACCGGATTTGGGGTGTTACAATGCCTCTTTCGCATCCAACTTTCCAAAGAAAGGTCGTCCACCATTCTTCAGAAACTTTTCGTACGGCCACAGTTCCAATTTCCTCATATCCACTGATCTGTTCGATCCTTCTCCTTGCTCATATCGAGGAAATTATGGTCCCATACCTGCTGGTATACCATCAAATCTTGCAGCTCCACTTCTGCCTGCAGTCTGCCCACTACCTATTGCCGCAGTTCCGCTGATGTCCGGTCTCATCCTCGCCTGAAGTGAGGCAAATAGAGGAGCTGTCATTGGAGTAGCCCTTTGTTGCAGCGGTGGAGGAGGAGGCGGCGGCACGGGGTCTGTGGAAACTGCTGGCTCTCCCGGTGCCTCTTCACCCACTGCTGGTCTCTTCTCAATTCTAGCCACAGAAAGGGCTATCTGTCTGAGCTCTCTCCTGATATCCTCTTGGTCTTGCTGCATTTGTCTCCTAAATTCTTCCTGACTTTGCAGCATTTGTATCTGAGCTTCCGCCAACCTGGTGATCGCTGTGTCTCTCTCCTATCAACTACTTCTGGTCTAGTAACTGTCACGACCACTGTCTCGGTCCCGACGACTATCTCTGTCCCGACGACTATCTTGATCTCGACAACTATCTCGGTCGCAGTGACTGTCTCGATGGTGGCTCTCACCACGTCGGCTAGCTGAAACTGGCACACTGACCTCTACTGGTGGCATGGCAGTCCTAGGTTGACTGGAGGCGGCGTCACTGTGAACAGGGCTAGGACTGTCCTGTCTGGCTACTGGAGGCGATGGGGTCCTGATCTGTGTCCGGCGGGTCTGTGTCACCTTCCTAATAGTAGTTCCTGCTCTAGTCTACTCGCCTGTCACACTACCAATTTGAAAGGAAATCTACAATCAAAAACATTAAAACAGAAAAATACCTATCGGAACAGCTTGGAGCAGCTTCGGCACACATGTAACCTGTAACGCATCTACCATCTTAATCAACCAAGAGTTAGCTTTGATGCCACTATTGGTATCAGAGAACATATGCCAAGAGTTGGCTCTGATACCACTATTGTAACACCCCGTTTCGGCTCACCCGTGAACCGACCTGGAAATGTCACCGGCGACCGAACCATTCGCTAATCTACTGGGTTCGGTTAAGCTGACCCGGATCTGCCCTCGGCGTCTCAAGATGGAGATGCAACCATGAGATGCATGAATGGGAACAATTGGGTTCTAACGGAGTCCTACATGCATGCTGATGATATGCAAGCAAAACAAAACAAAACAATAAATGAGAAACCAAAGAAAAGAAAATATATACTACTACGTAAAAACGGACAGAGTTTCCCTTAAAAGTGCAATAAGGGCCAACCTGTCCACAACAAAGATATATAAATATTTTATCAAAATACAACAAAACATAACAATCTACCGCGACATTTCATTATTATCTCTTTCGTTTCAGTTGAACCGAGCCTGAACTCCAAACTTACTACTCATTCACATTCATCCGTTCATTTCATATCAAGCAATTTATTCAAACAAACACATCAAAATTATCATTCACGTAGCAATAACACACCATCATTATACTTTACACGCGGCAGGTACATGTGTGCGCGGTTCCGTGCTACTCCTCCGCAGTCCCGACAGCTTTCATCGCTCACATTCCTCACCTACATATATATAGAAAAACCGTCAGTAACGAGTGTTACCGGCCCGGAAAATAACTAATATCAATCTGGCATAGGAGAGCAAACTCTCCTATTGAATGAAAACCATATACTTCCTCAAGAACTCTCATCAGGGCACATATGGGAGCCGTCGCCCTCGGGTCGACAGCGTCTCCCTTTCTTTCTCATTCTCATACCTTGGCCATTTCTCTATCGCTTCTCGCATCATATCTCATTCCTTTCTGCCCTCTGCACCTTCCATATTACTCCTGGCCTTGAGTACGAAGGCCGAGCACTCTCAGGCAGTCGCCTTTAGTACCCTTTGAAACCACAAGTCTAGACATGCGCTGCAATGCAGTACCCGTGAACCTCCACACTTCTCCGGGTTTGAGGAACTCAAAGGTGGAGTTGTCAGGATCCCTCGGGAATGAAACAGCCCGCACACCATTCCAGAGCCCACTATCGACTCACACGTGCCCGCTCGCGTAGCACGGTAGTCAGATTTCCCTCATTCAATCTCTCACTGAAAACACGAAAACTATACATATATATAGGTCTAGGTTGGGATTTATACAATAGGCCCGAAGGCATCGTGAGCTGGATCTGAAGTTCGAAAACAAACTCGAGGGATCTCATCCTCGAGGGTTATTAATCCGAAAAATCGTTGGCTAAATGGCCTGAGTTAAGTGGGATTCGATAAAATGCCACTTAACTCGTCCTGCACATGATAAATCAAATACACAATAGAGTAGCGTAAAAATAGAGAACGAGTCCTAAATGGACCTGGTAGAAGCTCCAAACGGGTCCATGCGCCTAGGCGGCGAGCTCCTACACCGTACCTACACAATCAAGCTAAAAACTAACGCCCGCATGATGAATCACACATCCTATAGCATGCACATACAATCAACACAATCACTCATCAATCAACACACATCAACCTATATCAATTCTAGCAAGTCTACTTAGGCTAGTTTGCATTAGATCATGATCATTACCTAGTTACCCTAATTAGTTTCTTAGCCTCCATTTTTAACACCACTCAATCAAACAAATTTCATATTTTATCCTTAATCAAATCTACATTTATATATATTATTATAACACACAATTCACCAATCCTACCATGCAATTCTAACAATCAATACTTTCAAATAATTAAGTTAAAATAAATTATACCTCGCGTCGTCGAAAATCGGCGACGGCTAGGGTTTCCGTTTCGTGGCTCGAAACTCGAATTCGGCACCTAGCGGCGTCCGAAGTCCGATCAGATTGGACCGGGTGCATTCGGCGGATGATCCGGCGAATTTCCCACGAATCCAATTTTCCGGCGGTTTTCCGGCGAGTGTCGGCAGTTTTCCGGCAGATTCCGGCGGTTTTCCGGCGATGATTCAGGACGGGGCAATCAGGGGGTCTATCGGCACCAGCTCGACGAGCTTGGTCCAATGGTGGTGTCAAACAAGGTAGCCGGGGCGGCGATGGCCGTCGACTGCGGCGTCGAAAGTGGGTGGCGATGGTGGCGTGCTCCGATCGGGGCTGCGGCCGGCCTCGACGGCAGTCGAAGATGATGGGGGAAACGTCGGCGACGGCGAGGGGATGGTCGTCGGGGTCACAGCGGTGGCGGCGCAGCCCGGATGGCGGTGGAATCAGGCTCGGAGTGGCGACGGCCGAGGCGGCTTCGCGGCATCGCGGCGGCACGCCGGCAGGCGATCGGTGGCCGGGGTCGGTCGGGGCGGCACGGCGACGGCACGGCATGGCGGAGTGGCGTCGATCAGCGGTAGTGCGGCGTCGTCGGCGGTGGCGAGCACACAACGGCGAGGGTTTGGGTGAAGAAGGGTCGGGAGGGAGAAAAATACCCTCAATGGCAGTTTCGTAATTAAGTATTGACTCGATTCCTACTCGAGTCAAAATAATAACTAGTTCGTAATAAATTCTAAAAAAAATCTAGAAAAATATGGAAAAATTCCATAAAATAAAACAAACACAACAACATCCAAATGGCATGCTCTATAACTAATAACCCACCCGAATATAATCCAACGCGTCCTAATGCGTTATTCGGCCTAAAACTATTTCTACGATCAAACATATAAAATAGCAAACAATACTGCATACCTTTCATATACTCTGATAACTCATATCTCATCATCTTTCTAGACGTTATCATCATATATTTGAGCGTACACCTGACCCTCATCGCTCATAACTCACGGCTGGCCTCGACTCAGCACGCGGTTTATGAAACTGACTCGACTCGAACCAACAGTTGAATCGACTGGTTCGGTAACGTAAAACCCTGACTCGTGTCACAGGTTTTGTAACGACCCAGCCCAAAGTGCAACGTAATGGGCTAAGTCATTTCTTTAAAATGGGTACCCCAAAAGTTAAAGATCTCTAGTCCATTCCCACTTATAAATATGATCTTCTCCCAGTAGGTATTAGATGTGAGACTAAGTTAAGGGATTTCACAATCCACCCACCTTAGGAAATTTTGTCCCCGAAATGCCTATTCTTGGCCCATTGCTAGCCCCAGCCCACGTCCTTTCTGGCCCGTGACCGGCAGCCTAGCCAACGTTTCTAGTCTTGGCCCGTTCCTAGCCCCAGCCCACGACCTTTTTGGCCCATGACTGGCAGCCTAGCCAACGTCCCTAGTCCATCCCACCATCTAACACGGAACCAGGTCGGCTCTGATACCATTTGTAGCAACCCAGTCCAAAGTGCAATGTAATGGGCTAAGTCATTTCTTTAAAATGGGTACCCTGGAAGTTAAAGATCTCTAGTCCATTCCCACTTATAAACAGGATCTTCTCCCAGTAGGTATTAGATGTGAGACTAAGTTGAGGGATCTCATAGGTTTTACATGCATGATTTGATTAATAGTGAATGAATGTTAGTGATCTAATTAGGTAAATTAAATCTGAGCATGCTAATTGACTACGTCGTAACTTAGAAAAACACGATAAAATTGGTATGAATAGGATGAGTTAGAATTATTTCACATTGATGATTGTTGATTGTGATGGATGATGATTGTCTTGTGAGTGTAATGTTCGTGTTGAGTTGATGCATCATTCAGTTAGCGGGCGTTAGCTTCTAGATTTGATGATGAGGTACGGAGTAGGAGCTCGCCGCCTAGGCGCGAGGATATGCTTAGAGCTTCTACCATGTCCATTTAGGAGTCATCTCTGTTTTATCCTCTATTTTATTGTATGTTTGTTTTATTAATTATAGGATGGGTTAAGTGGCATTTTATCAAATCCCACTTAACTTGGGTTTATTAGCCAAATAACTTGGGTCGTTTCCCTCGAGGATGATTTGGAAAACCAGATCCACCATAAGTTGCCTACAGACCTATTATATAAATCCCTTCCCAGGCCTATATATATAGTTTTGTCAAGTTTTCAGTGAGACGAGAGATGGTGAAACTGACTTATACAGTGCATGTGATAGTCAAAGCGGACTTTGGAATAGTGAGTAGATTGTTTCATTCCTGAGGGATCCTAACAACTCTACATTTGAGTTCTTCACATCCGGAGAATGTGGAGGTTTATGTGCACTATTAAGTACAACGCATGTTCGGACTTGTGGTTCAAAGGGTACTAAAGGCAACTGCCCAAGAGTGTTTGGCCTTCGTTCTCAAGTCCATGAGAATTATGGAGGAAAGGAGAGGGCTTAGGATATACTTATAGTCCCGATGGACCAGAAAAATGAAATGAGAAAAATACCGAGAGAGGCATCAGCAAAGCAATCAGTTCGGAATGTTATCGGGTCTGCAGCCAGGTGGCTCCTCAGTAGGTGCCCTTGAGAGAGTTCTGGTGAAGCATACAAAATTTTTTTTATATGAGAGTTAGCTCTCATAGTCAATTTGATATTAGTTATATTTTTGGACCACTAATACTCATTACTGATTCATTTTTATAATAAATGTACGTGATGAGCATGAGTTGGATTTGCCAGCCTGGACGAAGGAGCAACGATGTCTCTTGCACACATGTTAGACGATTAAATATTTAATATTTTGTTTGTGATATTATTATATTGAGAATGATGTGATTAAATGCTAAGACATGATGATATAACGTGAAATGTGAATAGACTGAACAGGTGGGTCGAGACCCAAGATTTGGTGTGATTGATGTAGTATAGAATTCTGTGTGAATAAAAATATCTGATATATATATATATAGGCATATGTTGATTTGATAAGGTGGCCCCTAATTGCACTTTTAGGAGAGATTATGTCCATTTTATTTTTAGAATTCGTATTGATTTATTATAATTGTTGTTGGTGTGTAAATTAGATTGTATGTCATCTATATAGTAGGATGTTAGAGTTCTGTGTATTCATCCATGCATGGCGAGTCTTATCTTCATCTTAAGACGCCAAGATTAAATCCGTACGAGTTGGGCTCAAGTAAGCGAACCTAACTAGGGCCTGTGACATGCTAATTCAGTTCACGAGTGTGAACCGCATTTGGGGTGTTACAGTTTTGGGATCAGAGCGACTCTCAGTCGATTAAGATGTAAGATACTATTATAGGTGATGTGTGTGCAAAGACTGTTTCGAGTGAAGCTAGTAGGTATGTTTCTGTCTATTTTCTTTACATGCAAATTTTTCTTCATAAGTTATTTGGATAATAGTGTATTCAGGGCTGGATTAGAAATATGTGGAACTGTCCTTAGTTGAGCTAACAGGACATTTCTTTGGTTTTTTATCATGATATCAAACTGCTTGCTTAGTTAGATGTAAGAAGGGTATGTTTTAGTGCTAGCAGAGGTAGAATGGGTATAAGATCCCATCTTATACCATATCCGAATATTAGTAGATGTCAGTAGGAATCTGAGCGGCATGTCATGATGGGCTTACAGACCCACCGGTTCCTTCCATTGCATAAGAGATTTGGATGAATCAGGATGTCCATATGTTTAGGTAGCTAAGGTTGATTTGGATGTTGACCAAGTGTCCATCTTTTGCATGACATTGCTTCCATGGGACATTGTGTACATTGTGGGAAGGGGGAAAAAAGGGGTGCAACAATGTGGAGTTTGAAGTGTGGAGATACTGGCAAGTTAGTTGGCACATGAGATGGACCATCGAGTGCTTTAGACAAATCCCTAAGGATAAAGGTTATGATTATGCCAATGGAGCCACATAAATACTTGGAGCATAGACAAGAGTTTGAAGAGATGACTTGACATATGGACCACTTCCAAAAGATAGTAATGAACGAGGATAGTAGCGAAGTTGATCAACAATCCAATGGGTACTTCTCTGCCTCCCCCTCTTCTACTAGTTTATGACCATAATGGCAATAATTTTGGCTTCTCTTTGCCATACAGAGGTCTTGATATGATAAGAAAAAATCATGACAACCATTGTCTATGAGATCAGATATTTGACGAGATTCCACTAGAGATAAGGCACCAGATTAGTGGTTACTGTTTGAGGACTAGTCAGCACTGATAGAAGTAGCCACTCCACATTTCAGGAGATTAATGTTGGTTTTGCATAGGTTCATCATCGTATGTGTCACCACCATGATCCAGACCCCTTCAGATCAGACATGCATGGTTGGACAACCTGAGCCGAGTTATTAGCAGTCAAGATATGTCAAAGATAGTAGTGGATTTATGATGTATACGATCAGGATCAGATTCTTAGCATCTAGATAGCACTGTTGCCAACCGAGTTGCACAATAGTCGACCGAGTGCACAACTTGTTAAGCGTTTAAAATATATAATATTTACCCATGTTTTTAATATGATTTTGTACTTCCCGGGTATAAACATTATTAATTAAGTAATATTTTACTTTATTTTTTTAGTTAATTAATATTTTATTATATATGCTTAACTTTGATGTTTTAATGCAGAAAAAGATGAATAAATTAAGCTTTGGAATTGATTGGTCATGACACTTGGTGCCACCCAATGGCTACAATGTATGGTGTTCAATGGAGTCGAACAGTTGGAAACTTAAAGGACATTATAATTAATTAGATTACGTCGATTTGTGAACACCCTCTTCGAATTCTTGTATCTCCACTTCTATATAAAGGGGTGGTCATTTGTTGTTGATCATATCTCATCTCTTGGCTTCGGAGTGTAGTGAAAGTAGTAGTTTTAGTTTTTGTAATTTCTTTCTCTTTTATAATAAAAATTAGTTTCTTCTTTATAATGTTTTCTATTTTTATTATGGAGTAGTCTCTTATTTTCGTTCTAGAGAAGAATGGAACTTAACATGATTTAATTGAATTTATTTCAAGCTTTTACTCTTTTATTCAATCGTATTGTTTGAATTATCATATTCTTAATGCTAAGAATAGATTGATCACCTATTTCTTAGATCATGAGGTTTAATTAGATTTCGGGAGAAATTAATTAGATTAGTCATTGGTAGTTCATCATACGACGAGTCTTTTGACTTGTTTGTCGTTGTGGTCGGAAGATACACAACACCGTATGCGGTTGTAAGGCAATTCTTAATGCGTTATTTTGTTGATTAATCAATTATCACCGGGAGGTAGAAATTGAGGCAAAATAATAGAAGCATGAAGGAGCGGGAGCCACCATGTCATATAATTATCCTAGATCGACAATCCGAGGGAATAAAAGATAAGAGTAAGATATGATGAAGATTAAATTCATATTAAGGGAAATTCGACTCTAGAACGAGTTTTATAAATTTAACTTCGCTTTTTATTTAAGTTAGTATTTAGATTCCGTTAAGTTAATTATTTCTGTTTTGTTCTTAATTTTATTTTCTTTAATTAATTTAAGAAAATTCATCTTTCTGTGGGAACGATACTCTAATTTATCATCATACTACTTGTTTCGACCGTGTATACTTGCATGTCATTGAAAATTATTCTGAACAAGTTTTTGGCGCCGTTGCCGGGGAGATCGAATTTTCTTAATTAATTTAGGATTAGAATTTTGAGTGTTTTTCTTTTCTTTTTAGATTTTAGTGTCTGATTTTAAAAAAACTATATCATTGTCTTCTTCCTTGCTATCATTTATTTGTTACCATTTGTTTATGCATCGATTAGTGCGGTCACCCTTGTTTTCTTATGATCCAGAGATTGAAAGGACTTTGAGAAACTTGCGTGCCGCTGGAAGAAGAGCACAAGAAGCCATAGAAGACGAAGCCATGGACCCACAACAACAACAAATGCCTCCACTTCCACCGATTGTAGCAGTAGCTAATGATGATAATAGGGCAATCCAAGATTGGGTTGTACCTCTTGCAAGAGGGTTACAACCTAGTATTATTGCACCACCGGTGAATGCGACCCACTTCGAGCTTAAACCAGTTTTATTTAACATGTTACAAACCATAGGACAATTTAGTGGATTGCCTACTGAAAATCCTAATAGGCATATCATGGATTTCCTATCGGTTTGTGATATGTATAAGCAACCTGGTGTCTCTGATGACGCTCTCCGCCTTCGCTTATTTCCATTCTCATTAATAGGAAGTGCGAAAGAATGGTTGTCATCATTAGATTCAATAACCACTTGGGATGAATTATCTGAAAAATTTTTGTTAAAATATTTTCCACCTTCTAAAACTGCTAAATTACGTAATGAAATTTTATCTTTTTTGCAGTTTGATGGTGAGTCTCTCTTTGAGGCATGGGAAAGATATAAAGAATTGTTAAAAAAGTGTCCCAACCATGGTATAGAAAGATGGATGCAACTCCAAACTTTCTATAACGGGTTGTTGGGGCAAACAAAGAACATAGTTGATGCGGCGGCCAATGGATCATTTCTTAGGAAGAGCCCACATGAAGCTTTCCAATTGCTAGAATTAATGGTTCCTAGCAACCATCATGCCACACAAGAAAGGCATCCAAGGAGGACTACCGGAGTTTTAGAATTAGATGCACTTACTGCTTTATCTGCTCAGGTCAGTGCTTTAACTAATCAAGTTCAAAATCTTAATATGCACGGACATGTTAAGGCTGTGGAGCCAAGGTGTGAATGGTGTGGACAAGGACATTCTACAGGTCAATGTACAACAGATCAAGTTAACTATGTAGGCAACTTTAATAAGAACAACAATCCCTATTCCAACACCTACAATGCGGGCTGGCGCAATAACCCCAACTTTTCATGGAATAATTCTCCACAACCGGCTGCTGTTCCCACTAATCCACCACCATCACAGCATTCTCGACCTCCTTCACTCTCTTTTCAGCAACAACCACAACAACCGGATTTGATCCAAATGTTCAATTCCATGCAACAAACTTGCAACGATGCAACAAACTATGCAACAATTCATGCAGAATCAGCAACAACAACAACAGTTTATGCAACAAGTTATGGTGCAATTAAACAAGGAACCTAGTGAGCGACCCAAGGGTGTACTTCCTAGCCAACCAGAACAACCAAGGAATGATGGTCAAGAGCATTGCAAAGCTATAACAACCCGGAGTGGTATTACTTTACAAGAACCAGCTCAACCCAATGAAGTTAGGGGACAAGATGATAAGCCAAGCAACAAACGTGAACCCAATACATTGGTTAGCTTACTCGGAAGCAAAGGGAAAGAAAAAGATGAAGTACTTATAGATGAGGTCGAAGAAAAGGTACCATTTCCTTCTAGATTGAGGAAACAAAGTGATGAAAAATATTTCAAAAAATTTCTAGATATATTTAAGAAATTACAAATTAACATACCTTTTGCTGAAGCACTTGAACAGATGCCTAGTTATGTAAAATACTTGAAGGATATTCTAGCAAAGAAAAGGAGAGTATATGACAATGAAGTTGTAGCCATGACAGAGGAATGTAGTGCTGTCCTCCAAAGAAAACTACCTCCTAAGATAAAAGACCTAGGAAAATTTGTGATTCCATGTTCAATTGGAGGAAATGTTCATTGTAATGCTTTATGTGACTTAGGTTCTAGCATTAATCTTATGCCGTTTTCTATTTTCAAAAGGTTAGGAATCAAGGATATTGCTCCTACCAACATCACACTTCAGTTGGCTGACCGATCATTGGTATATCCTAAAGGAGTCATTGATGATGTTTTAATAAAGGTTGACAAGTTTATCTTTCCTGCAGATTTTGTAGTGCTTGAAATGGAAGGAAGGAATGATGATATACCACTCATTGTCGGGAGAGGTTTCTTGGCAACGGGGAGAACACTGATCGACGTAGCCGCCGGAAAACTTACGCTTAGGGTAAACAACGATTATGTCACATACAACATTTTTAAATCCATGAATTGCCCAGATGCAACATATGATTGTTCTAGAATTGAACTAAGTGATAAAATAATGTACAAAGGGGATCAGTTGAGTGATTCATTACATAAAGCCATAAATTTTCTTTGTGAAGAAGATATTGATGTGGAAGAAATGGTTAAAGTATTAGATTCGCAACCGATCTTGCCTAGAAGATTTAGAGTTGTGGAACCTTTAGATCTACCATTCCACAAATTGCTGCCATCAGTTGAAGTACCACCTATTTTGGAGTTAAAACAACTTCCAAAACATCTCAAGTATACTTTTTTAGGGCCTAATGACACTCTTCCTGTTATTATTTCTTCAGAGCTAACTATGTTGCAGGAAGAGAAGCTGATTAGAATACTAAAGGATCACATGTCAGCTATTGCTTGGACTATAGCAGATATAAAAGGCATCGATCCATCCTTTTGTATGCATAGAATCAACTTAGTGGATGGATGCAGTCCAACTGTAGAGCATCAACGACGACTCAATCCCAACATGAAAGAAGTGGTCAAGAAGGAAATTATTAAGTGGTTGGATGCTGGAGTGATATATCCCATTGCTGATAGTACTTGGGTAAGTCCAATACAATGTGTACCAAAGAAAGGAGGTATAACTGTGGTAAAGAATGAGAGAGACGAACTAATTTCTACAAGAGCCATCACGGGATGGCGTGTGTGCATGGACTATAGGAAGCTCAACAAGGCTACAAAAAAGATCACTTTCCTCTTCCTTTTATTGATCAAATGCTTGATAGATTAGCTGGGAATGCTTACTATTGTTTTCTTGATGGATATTCAGGTTACAATCAGATTACCATTGCACCCGAGGATCAAGAGAAAATGACGTTCACTTGTCCTTATGGCACTTTTGCTTTTCGGCGAATGCCCTTTGGCTTGTGTAATGCTCCCGCTACATTTCAAAGATGCATGATGGCCATCTTTACTGATATGATTGAACATGGCCTAGAAGTATTTATGGATGACTTTACTATTTTTGGAGAGATGTTTGATGAATGCTTATCTATTTTATCTTGTGTTCTTAAACGTTGTCAAGATACTAATCTTGTTCTTAATTGGGAAAAATGTCATTTTATGGTACAGGAAGGAATAGTTTTGGGACATAAAGTTTCATGCCAAGGACTTGAAGTAGACAAGGCAAAAGTTGTAGCTATAGAAAAGCTCCCACCTCCTACATCGGTGAAAGAAATTAGAAGTTTTTAGGACATGCGGGATTCTACAGACGTTTTATAAAGGATTTTTCTCAAATCTCAAAACCTTTATGTGCTTTACTAGAAAAAGATGCAATTTTTTATTTTGATGATGCATGTTTGAAAGCTTTTGAGACTTTGAAACATAAATTGATTTCAGCTCCCATTATGATTGCACCGGATTGGTCACAACCTTTTGAATTAATGTGTGATGCCAGTGACCATGCAATAGGTGCTGTTTTAGGCCAAAGGAAGGGCACCTTTTTCTATGTTATCTACTATATTAGTAAGACATTGAATGATACACAACGCAATTATACTACAACTGAAAAGGAATTGTTAGCAGTAGTGCATGCTGTTGATAAGTTTAGATCATATTTGCTAAGTTCAAAGGTTATTGTATATACCGATCATGCTGCGCTAAAATACCTTTTGTCTAAGAAGGATTGCAAACCTAGGCTAATCCGTTGGGTTCTTTTATTGCAGGAATTTGATGTGGAGATTAAAGACAAGAAAGGAAGTGAGAATGTTGTAGCAGACCACCTTTCTCGGTTGAGCCAAGCACACAATGTTAAGGATGATCCACCTGTGAATGAGATTTTCCCTGATGAAAATATATTGGTCATTGAAAGTAGTGTTGTCCCATGGTTTGCTGATTTAGCAAATTACTTGGTGAGTGGGAAGATGCCACCGGACTTGAACTTTCAACAAAAGAAACGATTTCTTCATGAGGCTAAGTCATACTTTTGGGATGACCCTCTTCTCTTCAAGCAATGTGCTGATGGAATGATAAGAAGATGTGTACCAGAAGATGAAATGGAGTCCATACTTCATCATTGTCACTCAACAGATTACGGCGGGCACTTTGGAAGTACTAGGACAGTGATGAAAGTTCTCCAATCAGGATTATTTTGGCCTACACTATTTAAAGATGCAAGACATTTTATTGAGAGATGTGATCGCTGTCAAAGGGCTGGAAATTTGTCAAGGAAAAATGAAATGCCTCTCAACTTTATTCTTGAAGTGGAATTATTTGATGTATGGGGTATAGATTTTATGGGTCCTTTTCCTCCATCAAACTCTAACATTTATATTCTTTTAGCTGTAGATTATGTTTCTAAATGGGTTGAAGCAGTGGCCTTACCTTCAAATGATGCCAAGGTGGTGGTTAAGTTTTTAAAGAAGAATATATTTACCAGATTTGGTACACCTCGAGCAATCATTAGTGATGGAGGATCTCACTTTTGCAATAGGCAATTTGAAGCTTTATTGGCCAAGTATGGAGTGAAACATAAGGTTGCTACCGCTTACCATCCACAAACTAACGGTCAGGCTGAAGTATCCAATCGAGAGATTCTTAAGATTCTAGAAAAGGTAGTAAAAGGTAATAGAAAAGATTGGTCTATTCGGTTAGATGATGCTCTATGGGCTTATAGAACAGCTTTCAAGACACCAATCGGCATGTCTCCTTATCGATTAGTGTTTGGAAAGGCTTGTCATCTTCCCCTAGAATTAGAACATAAAGCTTTTTGGGCCATTAAGGAATTAAACTTTGACTTGGAAGCATGTGGAAAAATGAGACTACAACAACTTATTGAATTAGAAGAAATTAGGAGAGCTTCTTATGAAAATGCCAAAATCTATAAGGAGAAATCCAAAGCATGGCATGATCAAAGAATTGTTTCTAAACCATTTTCTCCTGGACAAAAAGTATTGTTATATGATTCAAGGTTGAAAATTTTCAAAGGAAAATTGAAATCAAGATGGTCTGGTCCTTACATTGTGCAAACAGTTTTTCCACATGGTGCAATTGAAATTAGGACTGAGCATGGGGATCGATCATTTAAAGTCAATGGATGTAGACTGAAACACTACTATGAAGGGGAGCAACTTTGGAAGTCCTCCATCACATTAAATAAAGAATGAGAACTTGGCGTCTGGCTGTAGACGTTAAACCAAGCGCTTCTTGGGAGGCAACCCAAGAATGGGTCAAGTGCAAATTCAATTATTTATGATAATCATCCACCGACTAATTGATACGAGGGAGTTCTCTTTCACTTCTTTTTCTTTATTTTTATTTTTGAGGACAACGTTTAGTTTAAGTTTGGGGGTGATGCCTTAATTTTATGCATATTGTTCATGCTTGACTCATGTTTAGATTTAGATATACATATATATAGTGTAGTTTAGTATAAAAATTTTATTATGCAATAGTATTTTAGTCTCTTGGTTCAATGATAGATACATGTGAATTAGTCTTACCTTTCTTGGGAAAACTTGATTAATTGATATGAGGGATGAACTGAGTAAAAGATTGCAGTCGAGAGTTGGTTCTCTACTTTATAATATTTTCACAATCCTTTGGTTTAGATGATTTCAATGAATGTTTTGCAATAAGGATTGTACATGATGGTCATGACTTTTAGAATTTGCCCTAGCGACTTTCGAGGCGAAATATTTGGCTTGCCATGTTGATGGAAAATGATATAGGCATTTCTTTTTGATGAGTCTGGGCCTTTCTTCAAGCCTACCTAATATAAATTATCCTTTGTACACAATTTCATGGCCTTTATTATACATATTTGTTTGATTACCCTTATTTTAGCCTTGGCCTTTTTATTGAAAATATATCTTGCTGCTTGAGTCCTAGCACCCTAGTATTTTGAAATCGTTCTAAATTCTAACAGGGATGAAACTTTGAGTAGTATAGGGGGAAGGCATTGCGTGTTATAGAGTGGTGATTGAGTAGATTGTGTGGACTTTCCTGGAACTTTGCTTTGTAAAAAAAAGAAGAAGAAAAAAAAAAAGAAGAAAAGAAAAAGATGAGGCAATGATCCTCCACCAGTAAACACAAGATGAAGCAATAGTCTTCCACTGGTTTGAAATAAAAGAAAAAAAGAAAAAGTAGCAGGTAGTCAATGGAAAATCAAAGCAAA
The DNA here is from genome assembly GCA_033002965.1 of Piper betle. Lineage (NCBI taxonomy): Eukaryota > Viridiplantae > Streptophyta > Magnoliopsida > Piperales > Piperaceae > Piper > Piper betle. The sequence goes on from JAURVB010012378.1 coordinate 72,427, forward strand.
GTTAATTCTTATATTGGGTCAAGTCGATACTACATTTAAGGAAGTTTGTGTCATATTGATACGGTGTTTGGGGATTTGCTAATCATGTATGTTAGGATTTAGAAAGGATTTTTAATTCTAGGGTGCATATTAGCCTCTGATTTTTCTATCTTGTCTATTCTATTTTTGGTCCCTAGCCCCTGGCCCCGTTACAACCTATAAAGACCTATTGATTCCATTAATTTGGCATTGCCTACATTAGTGGAGATGGGAGCGAAAGGTGAACATATTTAAGCATGTGCTTGATTGTATTCTCTTGGTTGTAGATGAGAATGATAAGCCAGTGGACTATCACACATACACAGAGAGCTTTCTTTTCGTTGTGATTAATGAAAGGGAATTTCTAATTTGATTGACATCTTGTTGTCTCTGGATAGTTTGATTAAGAATCATATGAGAATATAATGGGGACTAAGTATTTTTGTGTAGTAAAATTTTGTTGGTTATGATATTTTGCTCGGGACGCGCAAAAGTTTAAGTTTGGGGGTGTGTTAAGCGTTTAAAATATATAATATTTACCCATGTTTTTAATATGATTTTGTACTTCCCGGGTATAAACATTATTAATTAAGTAATATTTTACTTTATTTTTTAGTTAATTAATATTTTATTATATATGCTTAACTTTGATGTTTTAATGCAGAAAAAGATGAATAAATTAAGCTTTGGAATTGATTGGTCATGACACTTAGCGCCACCCAATGGCTACAATGTATGGTGTTCAATGGAGTCGAACAGTTGGAAACTTAAAGGGACATTATAATTAATTAGATTACGTCGATTTGTGAACACCCTCTTCGAATTCTTGTATCTCCACTTCTATATAAAGGGGTGGTCATTTGTTGTTGATCATATCTCATCTCTTGGCTTCGGAGTGTAGTGAAAGTAGTAGTTTTAGTTTTTGTAATTTCTTTCTCTTTTATAATAAAAATTAGTTTCTTCTTTATAATGTTTTCTATTTTTATTATGGAGTAGTCTCTTATTTTCGTTCTAGAGAAGAATGGAACTTAACATGATTTAATTGAATTTATTTCAAGCTTTTACTCTTTTATTCAATCGTATTGTTTGAATTATCATATTCTTAATGCTAAGAATAGATTGATCACCTATTTCTTAGATCATGAGGTTTAATTAGATTTTGGGAGAAATTAATTAGATTAGTCATTGGTAGTTCATCATACGACGAGTCTTTTGACTTGTTTGTCGTTGTGGTCGGAAGATACACAACACCGTATGCGGTTGTAAGGCAATTCTTAATGCGTTATTTTGTTGATTAATCAATTATCACCGGGAGGTAGAAATTGAGGCAAAATAATAGAAGCATGAAGGAGCGGGAGCCACCATGTCATATAATTATCCTAGATCGACAATCCGAGGGAATAAAAGATAAGAGTAAGATATGATGAAGATTAAATTCATATTAAGGGAAATTCGACTCTAGAACGAGTTTTATAATTTTAACTTCGCTTTTTATTTAAGTTATTATTTAGATTCCGTTAAGTTAATTATTTCTGTTTTGTTCTTAATTTTATTTTCTTTAATTAATTTAAGGAAATTCATCTCTCTGTGGGAACGATACTCTAATTTATCATCATACTACTTGTTTCGACCGTGTATACTTGCATGTCACTGAAAATTATTCGAACATAACTACCGACTGAGGTGCACAACCGATGACCGAGTGCATAACCACCGATCGAGGTGCACAACCACCGACCAAGTTGCACAACAATCGACCGAGTAGCACAACCACTGTCCGAGGTGCACAACCGCCGTTTGAGATGCACTACAACCAACCGAATACGCACTACTGCCATTTGTGTATTGCGCAGTCATTAACTGAGTGGAGCAATTGGAGCTTAAGCCATGGTCAAGTTGTTGTCTCGCCCCATATGAGGACAGCTACTTGAAGGATTTTGAGTCTTGCTTGGCGATTGCATGTCACAACTTTCAAAGTTGAATAGTGCCAGAATTTGAGGAACAAGATATAGCTACAGTGGCATCAATAGAATAGAGAAGATTTAGGAAAATTGATGTTATTCTGATGAGATGGCATAGGATATGACTTCACCAACTCTCTTGCAACTATTGTGTTAACCTAACACCCTTGGGTTAGATGAATATTATAAGATAACCTCATCAGACACTGGTAGTGACAGTCTCATAGGGATGCGCATGGATAGAGTTAGAAAGAAAAAAACAACAATAAGACCTCCAGATGGGATGATCCCAATGATTAGATTATTCACACAACATGATAATACATCAATGGGCTACAACTAGCATACATAAATCAGATTGTTAGTAAATGATTACACACGCAATTAATTGGCCAGCCAGAGAGAGGAGTGTGACTTGTATTAAAGTATTGAGCATAGAGAGAGGGTTAGTGAGGAAGTTCCTTTCAGAGAGATAGTGATTCCCTTTTGTTTCGCTAGCATGATTAGGTCCTTACTTTGAACCATAGGGTTGAGCCTTGCCCTGAGTATAGAGGTACCTTCCTGGTATTGATTAGGGCTTATAGTGCAGGTAGGTATTTGCAGACCGATCTTACGATGAGGATTTCACCCCAGCTTGAGAGTCATGCAAATAGGGACTTCACATAGAACAGACCATGCTGACCAAATAGAGTGATACCAATGTATGCCCATCTTGATTGATAGCTTTGCTTGAGAGTCTAGCATAGCAGTAGTAGTCATGTGAGTCAAGATTAGTGCCACAAATCGGTACGGGATGCTAGGTCACACACTACTGAAGAATGGATGAGACACATGTCGAACCTCACTATGAGTCCCTATAGACTTGAGGGGAGACGGTGCTTCTTTGGGTTGTTTAAACCCCGTTTGTTTAGAAGTATGTGACTAGTATGGTATCGAGAAACACATGTCTATTGTTAACTGATTGAACTAGAGCCACTTAGGAGCCATTTTTTAGATTCGTCAATGATTAACTGTTCCACAGACTAATCACTTGTAGGATAGTAAATTGTGGTGATCTTATAGACAAGTCCATAGACTTACCGATATTTTGGCCACCCATTATGCTACATTGGGATTTCATCTCCCCTTTCACTTGCATGATACATGTGATACCTAGATAGTAGGTTTCTCTTAGCCTAGCAGACTTCCCCAGTTTACCTGATGTCAGATCCCACATGTGAGCATGAGATATCACCTATTGAGAGTTCTTGAGTAGTGTGACTAGATTTTTACGGGACTCAGTCTCCTTTCCTATAACCCAGAGATGTTAGATATAGTAGAGTTTTTACTTAAGAATTTCCACTCACCCCTATACATATATCAGTTCTACTATCAGTTAATCTAGATGATTGAGATAAACAGACATTAACCTAAGTAAATGCCATTGACTAGATGCGGATTTCGTAGCTCCATGCAAAGTATGTTTTCATATTCCTTGAGATACCTTATGAATGTATAGGTGTTCTCGCTTCTATTCTGTCATAAAGAGTTTTCTTCAGTTGTAGTTAGTGGTTGTATAGATAGTCACCAGAGCCATAGTATGTAGTAGAATCATAATAGCTATCATTGTTCTCTTCTAGAACAAAGTGAGATACTTGACTCAAGAATAAGTCAACTAGGATCCATTGAGCGGCCCAGTTCCTTATAGAGGGGCACATGAGAGTTGGATCTAGACTGGAGACAATGAGTTGTGCATCTCATTATCCTATACACCCGTACTTAGCAGAAGACTCATAGCACACCTTAGGATGGTTGTAGGACGTAGGATAGAGTTTCCTAAGAGTACATGTAGTTGACTTTTCACATCAATGAGGTTCAGAGAGGCATGGATAGATGTTAGTAGGCAAGCCTTGACCTTGACATAGTTTTTCCTAAATATAGCTCAAATTAGCACCTTGCAATACTCTATAGTATCTGCTTGACCAACCTAGTAGTCCCTTAGGGGTGATCTAGGTTTTTCGGCGAGCTGCCACCTTTGTTGACCATGTCGATGCTGTAGATGCATCAGGCTCGCTGAGCCAGTGCCAATGGTGCCCCATACCACTGCTATCCCGCTAGTAAACACCGTCGGCGACTACCGCCAAAAAGCTGCCGAAAAACCATTGAAATCTGCCAAAAAACTGCGGGAACCCTACCAAAAAACCAGATTCTCAGGAATTCGCCAAATCTTCCCCCAACTCATCCAGTCGAACCTGATCGAACTTTGGATGCCGTCAAGCGCCGAATTTGAGCTTCGAGACGCACAACGAAACCCTAGCCGTCTCTGATAGTCGACAACAAGAGTATAATTACAGTCCTATTTAATTATTTAAAATTGATGATTGTTAGCACAACATGCTAGGATTGATTAATTATTGTAATAAATGTCTAATTGTGAATGAAGTGATGATTTGTATGATTTGATTAATAGTGAATGAATGTTAGTAATCTAATTAGGTAAATTAAATCTAAGCATGCTAATTGACTATGGCGTAACTTAGAAAAACACAATAAAATTGGTATGAATAAGATGAGTTAAAATTATTTTCACATTGATGATTGTTAATTGTGATGGATGATGATTGTGTTGTGAGTGTAATGTTCGTGTTGAGTTGATGCATCATTCAGTTAGTGGGTATTAGCTTCTAAATTTGATGTGTAGGTACGGAGTAGGAGCTCGCCACCTAGGCACGAGGGCACGCTTGGAGCTTCTACCAGGTCCATATAGGACTCGTCTCTCTTTCATGCTCTATTGTATTGTATATTTGTTTTATTACTTGAAGGAATGGTTAAGTGGCGTTTTATCGGATCCCACTTAACTCAGGTCATTTAACCAAATAGTTTTTCGAATTAATAACCCTCGAGGATGAGATCCCTCAATAATGATTTGGAAAACAAGATCCACTACAAGTTGCCTATAAGCCTATTATATATATATATATATATATATATATATATATATATAATTTTATCGAGTTTTCAGTGAAACGACAGATGGTAAAAGTGACTTGCACATACCATGGGTGCACGTGACAGTCAAAGCGGGCTCTGGATTAGTGAGCGGACTGTTACATTTATGAGGGATCCTGACAACTCTGCATTTGAGTTCCTCACACCTGGAGAATGTGGAGGTTTACTAGTACTGCTAAGTACAGCGTATGTCCAGACTTGTGGTTCAAAGGGTACTAAAGGTGACTACCTGAGAGTGATGGGCCTTCATGCTCAAGACTAGGAGAATTATAGAGGAAAGGAGAGGGCTTAGGATATAATTATAGTCCCAATGGACCAAGAAAATGAAATGAGGAAAATGCTGAGAGAGGCATCAGCAAAGCAGTTAGTTCGGGATGTTATCTGGTCTGCAGCCTGGTGGCTCATCAGTAGGTACCTTTGAGAGAGTTCTGGTGAAGCATACAAATATTTTTTGTCATTTGAGAGTTAGCTCTCATAGCCAGTTTGATATTAGTTATATTTTTGGACCAGTAACATTTGTTATTGACGCATTTTTATAATATATGTAGGTGATGAGCATCCAGCCCGAACAAATGAGCAACGATGTCTCTTGCATATATGTTAGACGATTGAATGTTTAACATTTTGTTTGTGCTATTATTATATTGACAATGGTGTGATTAAATTCTAAGACATTATGATATGATGTGAAATGTGAATAGACTGCACAGGTGGGTGGAGACCTAAGATTCAGAATGATTGATACTATATAGATTAGAACTCTACATGAATGAAAATATCTTATATATGTATATATATATATATATATATATATAGGATAAAAGGTGGCTGTGCTGCAGCACAGCCACCTTTGGCTGTCCTTCAATTGGTTCCCAGCCGTTGGATGACAATCCAACGGCTGGAAATTAAATCCACCCACACCTCCCCCACCTCCCCCTCTCCCCTCTCCCCTCTCCCCACACCCAATTCCCCCCCCTCGGTTCAATCCGCGGCCACCTTTTATCACGCCGGCAGCTCGTCCGCCTCCCGCTGCAAGCCACCTCTCCTCCCCCACCCCCGCGCCGCCCACTTCGCCCACCCACCCCCCGCTCGGCCCCCCGCCGCACCCCTCGTTTCTGCCCTGCCGCCGCCCAGCCGGGTTTGCCGCGCCAAATTGGCACCCCCCGTTTTGCGGCGGTGCCTTGGGTCACCCGGGGAAGAGTCGGGAATGGAGGGGAAGAGGCTAGGGATTGTCGCCGGAGGTCTTTGCTGGGGTTGGTGGTCGGCAGCTACGTGTGCAAGGTGGGCGGCAAAGGGTGGCCGGGAAGGAAAAGGGTAGGGAGAGGGGGAAGAAAGGGGGCAGCGGCGAGTCGGCGACGGACTGGATGGCGGAGTAGCTTTTTGGAAACGGGCGGCCGGCGGCGAGGTCGACGGTGGTGGGATGGTGCGGCGAAACAGGGGAGAACAGAGCGGTGGCGCGGAGAAGAAAACGGGCAGGGGTAGTTTGGTAATAAAAACTTGACTCGCTCCCAACTCGTGTCAATATTATGAAATAAATCATAAAAAATATTAAAAAATTCAAAATTAAAACAAAATAATCGAATTCTAATGAATTATTTTATTTCATGGTATTTTACCCTATTTTTTAATATTTTTCGAGAGGGGTAGTTTTAAAATAAAAACTTGACTCGAGCCTGACCTGTGTCAATATTATGAAATAAATCTCAAAAAATATGAAAAAATAGAGTAAAATATCATAGAATAAAATAATCTATTAGAACTATATTAGTTTATGTTATGTTATTTTACTGTATTTTTTATATTTTTGGGATTTATTTCGTAATATTGACTTGAATCGGGAGCGAGTAAAGTTTTTATTACGAAATTACAACCGAGTCATTTTCCCCCGAATCGCTCTCCACTTGAGTTAATATTACAAAATAAATTTTAAAAATAAAATAAAATAATTTTATAATAAAAATTTGACTCGCTCTCAAATTGTGTCAATATTAAGAAATAAATTTGGAAAATAAAATAAAATAATTTCATAATAAAAAGTTGACTCGCCCTCAACTCGAGTCAATATTATAAAATAAATTTAAAAATAAAGTAATTTCATAATAAAAATTGACTCGCTCTCGACTCGAGTCAATATTATAAAATACATATTAAAAAATTTGACAAAAATAAAGTAAAATACTATAAAATAGAATAAACTATCAGAACTCGAATAATTAATTTTATGGTGTTTTACTGTATTTTTTGGGATGTATTTTATAATTTGATTCAAGTCAGGAGCGAGTCATGTTTTTATTACAAAATTACCATAATTTCATTTTTCTTCACCAACCTTGTTTTCTCAAGTTAATAATATTAAGTAAATTTTTAAAAATATATATATAATAATTTTTGTAATAAAAACTTGACTTTCACCTGACTCAAATTTAAATATTTCGAGTCAAGATGGAAATAAAAACTTGACCGCTCCTGACTCGAGTCAATATTACGATATATATCCCAAAAAATATAAAACAAATATAGTAAAATACCATAAAATAAAATAATCAAGTTATAATGGATTACTTTATTTTATGGTATTTTAATTTTTTTTCATATTTTTCAAGATGTATTTCAGAATATTGACTTGAGTCTACAAGGAAATGCGCATGGGTAGTTTCGTAATAAAAACTTGACTCGCTCCAAACTGTAATCAATATTATGAAATAAATTTTAAAAAATATATATAAAATAATTTTATCATAAAAGCTTTACTCGTTCCCAATTTGAATCAATATTAAGAAATAAAATTTTAAAAATATATAAAATAATTTCGTAATAAAAACTTGACTCGCTACCGACTCGAGTCAATATTATGAAATAAATTTATTTTCTTAAATTGATAGAAATAGTTTATTTTTTAAAATTCTATTTCATAATAAAAACTTCACTCGTCCTGACTCGAGTCAATATTACAAAATAAAATTTAAAATAAATAAAATAATTTCGTAATAAAAAATTGACTTGCTTCCGACTAAAGTTAATATTACGAAATAAAAAATTGACCAGCCAGACGTTATTAGTTTTGGTTGGGTTATTAAGTTTAGAGTATGTTATTCAAGTAAAACTCGATTATTTTATTTTATAATATTTTATTGTATTTTTTATATTTTTCTGGAT